>PVHP010004350.1:0-71915 GCA_004024765.1 Zapus hudsonius
TCTCTCTCTCTCTCTCTCTCTCTCTCTCTCTCTCTCTCTCTCTCTCTCTCTCTGTCCTTAAAAATGAATAAATAAAATATTTTTTAAAAATCAAGTAGCATACCATTCCGGCTAACAATGTGCCTGGTTAAACTGCCTAATAACATTTTTGGTTAGAAACAAAATTTTTATTAGAACCTCATTTTTTATGTGTGGCTGGGAAAGTAGTTAGGTCAATTTTAAAATGGTTTTCAGTGACGCTAAACCTATGAAAAATGTACACTGATTTCCATATAAATGATATGAATGACCCTGTGCTGATTTGAATGCAAAAATATGTCCCCCATAAACTCAGCTATTTTTATTGTTTCCTACTTAAGTCTCCAGCAGGTAAATCCCTTCTCGAGGGGGCATGTCATTGGGGGAAGATCTTCAGTCCAGCTCTATTAGGTAGGTAGAGAGCCAGTCAGGGCCCTGGCTGTTCATGCTTGGTGGGGTTAGTTTTCTGTCTCTATTGTGGATGCATGCTGGAGTGATTCAGCTTCCTGTATCAGGATGGAGCCTACATTCAATTTTGTAGAACCATAATAAACCCTTTTCTCCCATAAACTGCCTCTTGTCGGACACATGTCCCAGCAAGGAAATGGTAACTTCAACAAGACTATCAAACACTTGGACATGTAAGCTGTATCATTCAGAAATGTACAGTGCAATCTGTCATTCCTTTCAAAATCCTGTGTTATAATTCATATGTAAAATGACCTTTATATGATAAATTCCAAAAAATTGACTTTAAATTCTATAATGTATGTCCTATATTTTGTCTTGAGACCATAGCAACTTCATTTAGTTCCAATCAGCAATTAAATAATTGAATTCTAATTACATCAAATGAGCTCCAGTTACTAAGCAATTGCATAACTGATGTATAATTTATCAATACCAATTAGGAGTGCATGGTTATATTATGAGCCTCACTAATTCTATTCCCAATAGAATGAGAAACGCAAAAATATTCAATAGTAACTTAGGTGATGCTTAATAGGGTATTTAGGGGCTGAAATTAAAATTTTAAAAAACAATATATATATATATATATATATATACATATACATATATATAATTAGTATTCAAATAAAACTTGATGATAAAGTTTAAAACTTTTAATTGTTACAAGGCAAAAATGACATTCAGTAAAAAGGAAATAGCATTTTATCTTCAGTTGCTCTGTGTGGTGGAAGAGAGTTGAAATGGGGCTGATATTTTATACCAATAACTGGAGGCATTTCTGGTCTTTTTCTGTATCTTACTAAGTAATCACTAGAGTGGATTAGAAATCAGTATACGCAGTCTCCATAAACACAATAGAGCCAAAGATATTTCTAAAGTGTTTCTTTTTCCTTTTCTTTTTCAAGTTTCTTTCCTTTTTCTAGTTTTGCTATACAATTACTGTACCATTGAGTTATTTTTTTGAGTTATTTTTTAATTAATTATATATTAGTCTTTTTAATTTCAAGGTCTACATATGTCATGGTTTGATACAGGTGTCCCCTACAAACAATTGAATGTGTTCTGATAGATCGATCCTCAGCTGATGGCAGTTTAGGTTTTACAACCTCAATGAAGCTGTGTTGTTGGGGGCGGGCTTATGTGGTTATAAACCAGCTTCCCCTTGCCAGAGTTTGGCACACCTTCCTGCTGCTGTTTGCAGTGCTGTGGCAGAGGTGATGTCCAGCCCTCTGCTCATGCCATCGTTTTCCCTGCCAGGATGGAGTCTCCCCTCGAATCCATAAGCCAAATAAACCCATTCCTCTGCAAGCCACTTTTATTTGGGCTCTTTCTGCGCAGCAACCAGAAAGCTGACCTCAACAGTTTTGGTACCAGAAGTGGGGTCATCTGTTGCTGCTAGAACCCTGATCTTGTGGCTTTGGTCTTCTGGAAGTGATCTACAGGAGGAATGTGGAAGGATTTGAAATCTCGGTCTAAGAGATGCCTCGCAGTGTTGTGAGTACAGCATGATAGTCAGAGTTAAAAGACCTGAATGTAATGAGAACTATGGACTGTGAGGTTTGGCTTACGAGGGGGAGAAAGAACTTGGTCAGGACTGTGCCAGAAGCAGTTTGCATGAGAGGCTTGCTGCATTCTGCCTGCCTGTGTCCTGGAAACCTGTGCAGGGTTGTTTTACATAAAGATGGACTGGTGTGAGCAGATGTAGATGGCACAGAAAGATCTTTGGGTCGAAACTGCTGCCCATTCACCTGCAATTGTTTGAGAGATGACAACCATTGAGATTGGGCCAGCTGGTCTGCATTGGAACAACAGGAAGAATGCAGACTCTTTGAAGGAAAGGGCCTGAATACTTTGATCCCCTCCTGGATTAACAAGTTGGTAGCCCACCTGGTTCTGTGGAGTATGGCAAATGGAAGAAGAGAGGGTCATTGGATTTGCAACACAGTTGTGTTTTTGAAAAATGGCCATCGGCATGTGAAGCAGGTGTGCAAGGTTGCCTGCATGGAGCCCAATGGAGCCATGAGGATGAACTGTGGGTTTCAATGGAGACCCAAAGAATTCCAGGACTATGGATGGGTGCTAAGGAGAGCTGCCAGCACCGGATGACGTTTTCCCGGACTGTGAGTAGCCGAGCTGGAGGGGCGGAATTGAATCTCCAAGAGATTTGTGTTATTAGTTAGAATCATTGAGCTTGGAGTTAGAGAAAATCTTGTATTGGTCTATCTGTTTTTGCTGTGCCTCATGTTTTGCATTGTGAATATTCTGTGCCATTACGGGTTTATTTTTGGTATTATGGATCAGTTGAAAGCTGTGGGGACTTAAGAGTTGAGCTGAATGCATTGTATTTACATCATGTATGATTATTAGTTTGTGGGGGCCAGGGGCGGACTGTCATGGTTTGATACAGGTGTCCCCTACAAACAATTGAATGTGTTCTGATAGATCAATCCTCAGCTGATGGCAGTTTAGGTTTTACAACCTCGATGAAGCTGTGTTGTTGGGGGCGGGCTTATGGGGTTATAAACCAGCTTCCCCTTGCCAGTATTTGGCACACCTTCCTGCCGCTGTTTGCAGTGCTGTGGCAGAGGTGATGTCCAGCCCTCTGCTCATGCCATCGTTTTCCCTGCCAGAATGGAGTCTCCCCTTGAGTCCTTAAGCCAAATAAACCCATTCCTCTAAAAGCCACTTTTGCTTGGGTTCTTTTTGCACAGCAACCAGAAAGCTGACCGCAACAACATACATATCATAATAATTTTGATACTCAGAAGAGCTTGGGAGAAATGAGAACAATGACTCAAAAATGCCTAATACCCTATTATTTCTGTGATCTTTACATTTTCATAGAAATCTTGAAATTCCCAAAAGTCCTTCTTGTTTAAAAAACTCTTTATTTATTATTTATTTATTTATTTATTTATTTGGAAGCAGAGAGAGAGATGGAGACAGACAGCAAGAATGGAAATTCCAAGGTTCCTAGTCATTGAAAATGAACTCCAGATGCATGTGCTACTTTGTGCATCTGGCTTTATGTGGACACTAGAGAATCAAACCCAGGTCATTAGGCTTTGCAGGCAAATGCCTTAACCACTGTGTCATCTCTCCAGCCCTGTTCTTTTTTTTATTAAAAAATTTAACAGACTTGGATCAACATAAGAGACCATACAGAAAGTTGATACAGAAAGAAATTAGTAAGAAAAGAAAATATTGCATGTTGATATTATGTGGTATTTTGCTTTGACACTAGCAAGAATCCATTTGCTTTTAAATAATTCTCATTGTAAATTGTGTTATCCATTTGAAAATGAGCTCACCATGCAGTCTTTGTATTCTATGTAAACCTAGAAAAAAGTATTTTAACCAATATTTGGCCAATTCATACATTATATTTCTATGATATAAGTCAAGTACATTAAAACAACTATGACTTGTCTAAGACCGAAGTTTCATTGAAAACATGACATACTCCTACTGTGAAACACACAAAAACACATAAATAATTAGAAAATTTTATTTTTAAAAGTTCCTATTTTAATTCACTTTAAAATATAATCAAGAATGTATTACCAACACAGAGTGGTCTTTGTGTAACACAGAAGGGGATTATTGTAGGAGGGAATTTTCTCAGTGCCTTAGCACTTCTGTCCCATTTGTTATCTCTCCTCAATGAGGTCTGTGAACTTTAGTAATCTTGACCTAATACACAGTTGCTGAGTTTTATACCTATCTATCTATCACTATATATATATATATATATATATATATATATATATATATATATATATATATAGAGAGAGAGAGAGAGAGAGAGAGAGAGAGAGAGAGAGATGGTAGATAGATGGTATATGATAGATGATAGATAGATAGATAGATAGATAGATAGATAGATAGATAGATAGATAGATAGATAGATAGAAGATATAGATGATAGATAGAGTCTCATTCTGTCCTAGTTTTTATTTGCTTATCACTTATAGCTCTCTCTTTCTCTCCCCATTTAGACTCTCTATAGTAGACCTTCCCTCTAAAATATTTAGTCTGTTTTGACAGTTTCCAGCTTTAAAGTAAGAATTCAAGTTATAAAAGTTTTCCAAAGTTGTCCTTTTTATTAATTGAAGATAACAGAAAACTGGATGTGAATTGTTTGAGTTCTCTGAACTTAAACTGAGAAGTTTCCAGGACAGAATGACTATCTTTCTTCAAAATGGTCTGCAAAATCTAGGGCACTGTGGGTGACAAGTTATTCACTTAAAATTATCCTTTCTCTACTGATAAAAGTAAAGGCAAGTGTTTACAAAGCCTATGCTGAAAGAAAGAAGAAATCTTTAAATCCTCCTCACCTTAAGACTGTTGAGAAAGTAGCTTAAGCTGGACACCCAATCTTGTGAATAAAACATGGCTCAATTTTCCCCAGTCAGTTACTTTATCCGTTATATGAAAATTTAGTATTTTAGTATCACATATCAAAATTTTAGTATCAAATAAAGATGAGCTTTATGTGTCTTACCAGAGTACTATTTATCAGTAATTCCTAGAAAGCAAATATTTAAAGGATGCATGAACATATGCATTTATTTATCTACATTCATACATATACCTCTACCTATTCTGAATAGATCATAGTTATGTTCATCTATATTAGGAGATACATGTAGACTCATATTTATATTAGGAACTTGCAATTCAGTTTGGTACTTCAACTTGCATTCCCTCTTGTATGCTCACATTTGTAAAAATAATATTCCTTCAAGCCTAGACACAACTAATCTTGACGTAGGAATAATGTAATCAGTCAGAAGTGATGACCTTGGCTTTTATTAGCTTTTTTTTTACATACTTAATGACTAGAAAGTGACTATCATGTCTGTTGAAATAAAATTCTGAAGGTAAAGCTGGAGGGTGCAGACCCACTTGCCTTTAGCTAATCTTGCTGAGTTTTCCAGCACTATTCATATTTTTGTTATTTCCCCAGCTGATAGTACAACAGATCAATTATGTTGCTAAGGTTAAGACATAATTAATATAGGGAAACTTTCAGCATACAGCCTGTAGAAGAGGATATAAAATACTACTTTGTTGTTACATATCAAGACTTGGATTTAAGAATATTTGCTTCTTTAAAATCTTTGTCCTTGAATATGTCTGAGTGTGGTCACATGGATGGCACAGCAAAGAACCACAGGAGACCCTGCCTCAAACAGAAAGGAATTGAAGATCAGTATCTAAGGTTGTCTTTTGAATTCCAGTTATACGCTGTGTCATCCAAGACGATGTGGACTGTTAGCTTGCAGGAATTCTCCTGTCTCTATCTCATATCTTGCTATAGGACCATGCAGGTTACAGATGTGCACTAATGTTTCAGACATTATATGTGTGCTGATGCTTGCATAGCAAGCAACCACTAATCTGTCTCTCCAGAAAGAACACTTGCTTTTGTAAAGATTATGTAGTCTTATGTTAATATTGACAATCATATTGCAAAATGTATAATAACAATAACAAAAAACAACTACAAATGTTTTGATCAATACTCAAAACAACATAAATTAAGTGTGCAGTTAGAATCTTTGTGCTATTACTAACCTGGCAAATGTTATTGATATGCCTAATAGATTTAATGGTCTATTGACATAAATCTGGAAAAAAAACTTGAATGCTATGTAGAGGGATAGTCATAGAGAAATTTCAGTATGTTTATGACCTTTCAGTGAAAAAGTCTGAATATAGAACACAATTCACATGCATATTACCAACTCCTGAAGATCTATATGAAAGATGTTTATCATAATACCATCCCCAAAGTGGAAATGACTAAAATAGAAGTGACTAATGTTGCAGAATGGCTGAATAAACTATACCATTACAGTACTGTAAGTATTAAGGGACAGGGAAATGGCTTAATGAATAGAGTGCTTGCCCCATAAGCATACAGACTATAGCTTGAATCCATAGCAACCACATAAATGCTGGGTAGGCATGACAGCCACCTATAATATCAGCACAGGCTGGCCAGCTAGACTAGCCAAATTGGTGTGCTCTGGGTTCAAGTGGTGAGCAATTGAGGAAGACATTCAACATTAAACTTCGGACTGTATATACACACACAAACACACGTGCACATGCTCTTTCTCACAAGTGCCTATGTGCATGGTAATATGCAGATTCACTCACTACATTCACACACAAAAAAGAATTTATATGAGATAATATATAATACCCACATTTTAGGTGAATTAGAAGAGTTTATATAAGATATGGATAAGTGAAAGAATAGGATTTTGAAATACAATTTGATTTTCTAAAACAAATAGTATGGTTACAAACTAGTATAAAGATGTGTTTTTGTGTGTGTAGAAGAAAATATGGAAGTGTAGCTGAGTAAAAGCTCTACTGCTTAATGGGATAGGTACAATTGGATAAACTTTTTTTTCTCACATTGAGTGGCAGGTTTTACTGCTATAATAGACAGCTCTGTCCACTTCTCCTTAATATATTCTTCTTCCTGTAATTCTGTATTTGTCCATCTCTCTTTTCAATCTTTTAGAAACTTTTACCTTGGGGTAGTTTTTTTGCACTAAATTTTTCCAAACTATAATTTAGGATGCATTTATGTTATTATATGGCTGGTTACACAGAATGGACTGGGATGCTTCTGTGTGTAGTCCAGTGACTATGTCATTTCTGTAAACCAGCACTCAACAGAGAAGGCTATTAATATAAGTATCTAGATAAAGGACTGCCAAGTTCCTTACATATATATTCATATATATATATATATATATATATATATATATATATATATATATATCACATGAAGGGTGAATCTTTCTACTCCAGCTAATTCATTCATAAACTCTATTACAGATATGCCCAGATGTATGTCTCCTAGGTGTCAATCAAATTGACAATCAATATTAACCATTGTACATGCACCCTTGCTAACTTTAAGCCATATCCTTTCATTCCTTATCCTCATAGGCTCATTGTTGATTCCTAAAGCAAAATTAACTTAGTTCATTTTTTAAACTACCTATAGCACAACATTGCAAAAATCTGAAATACAAAGTATATTCTAAGATAAAGGCCATTTGTTAACTGTGAGTCTGTATAGCATCAAAAGCAAGTTTCATATACAATACAAAAATAGGACAGGGTAAGTAGTCCCATTCCAAAAGGTCTTGAAGAGTGGGATCAGAGCAAGGAATGTTCAGAACAAAGAAAGACCAAAACCAAGCAAGGCAAGCACCAAATCCTACAGCTCTGTGCCCTGTGATGGATTCATATGGGCTCCAAGGAGCTTGAGCAGCTCAAACTCCCAGCTCTGATCACTGAAGCACATATACCAACCCTTAGGACATCCCCAGCTCATGTCTCAGCATTCCTCCATAAATATCCCATGGTCCCAGCGTCTTCAACATCCTGGAGTCACCATTGTAACCCGGGCTTCAGCTTCCCAGCTTCCCGAAATGGCAACACTGCACCTGCTTTCAGGAACTAGGACCCTGCCACACATTGGAACTGTAGTACAAGTAGCCATGCCCCCCTTGCTTTTGTAGAAAACTACAGAATCTGGACTTTAATACTGCTACTAGAATGGCCCACAGGGCTCTGATGACAATATTCTAGGACTTCTCAAGTCCAAAATTCCAAACTATTCCATATTCATCCTACAAACCAGTTCCAAAGGAGTAAGAAACACATGGTCAGCTTAATCATATCCTTAACCCCACTTCTTGGTACCAATTTTTGTATTACTTTCTTTTCTAATTGACATAATCACATATTTTAAAAAGTAATATAAGGGAGGGATGTTTTATTGTCCATAATGAGTTACATTATTTAGTGGGCAAACAATGAGCTGTTATCCCCAATTCTCCGATGCCCCCTCCCCCATAGATTTTTTTGTTTGTTTATTTGTTTATAGTATGAGAGGATACTGTCCTTCATGGCAGTGCAGATAAAGTAACTGGTCACATTGTATCAACACTCAGAAGCACATTCAACCTGTGACAGTTCAGGCAAGCTCCATAGACCCCACCCCTTGAGTGGGAGGTATCTCTATCCAGCGCTCAAAACTAAATGCAACACTGATTGGTCAGGTCAAAACCAACCAGCTGTCTCTTTGACTTACATAGTGGAAGTTTTAAAAAGCTTCCCTAGAACAAAGGCCAGTCTCTTTTCACAAGGCATCCTAGAAGGAGGGCTTTCATTTTCCAGGAAAGGGCCCCTCACACCAGGGTACTCCTTAAATTTTTGGGTGCATTGAAATTTTTGCTGGGCATTACCTAAATTCTAATCCTCAACTCACCCCGGTGCAAACCTACATTCAGAAGGTAGAAAGATTTGAATGCTCGGCCTTTGTTTGCTGTGATGGCTTATATTGATTATGAACATCAGAGGACCTAGAATCACCTGGAAAGGACATTCGCACTTTGCTTAATTAAGATGGGAATATCCGGATACCTTAACTCTGGGTAGCACTAGTATAATAGGCAATATTCCACTCATTGTAATCCATTGAAAGCTCAAGATAGTATGAATGCCATTCCTTTTGAAAGGAAAAGACCCAAAGGAAGAATACTGAAGGGGTGATATCTCATCTCCCTAAGGTAAGAAGACAAAGGTTGTAACAGCCTATGGATGCCAGGCTTCCTCTTGATCTGACAGCACAATTAGGCAGCATCACCCATATGGTACTGGTTTTGGAAAAATGAAAAAAGCAAGAGATGGTCATGGAATGTTTCACCATGATTGCAGAGAGCTACTGAATTTGAGCAGGTTTAGAGTCTTTGCTAGCAGCCCTTGTGATATTACTGTGTGACGCTGTGAAGGTGAATCCTAAATGTCTTGTGTTGCTAGAGATTCCAGGAGCACGGGGTGTCTGTCACAAAAACTGCTGTCTCAGGGAAGATCCTTCCCAGGAGAGTGGCAATAGGTAACACTGTTGAAAGAGTAAAAAGTATGCAGAAATATGTATGGAATTTGTTATGCTCTTTCCCAAACATTTCATTTTTTTAGAATTTTGGAGCTTTGGAAGTGTACATAATGACATGCAGCTGGTTATGAAATTAAACCACAAGATGTGCTCATTGGTACACAGTGTAACCCATCCAATGCTGGGGTTCTGAAGTTAACCTATCTGTTTGTATCTATAGTCTTTGAATCAATTATTTAGATGATTATATTATTTATAAAGTTTTCTGAACATTTATTAAAATTAGTCTGTAAAAAGTTGGAGAGAAAAGTAATATGTATAAGCAAATATTATGTACAAGTACTGCCAATATCTTGTTCCCAGTTGGAGACATTCAGATATTTCCAGTGCACTGAATATAAAAGCTGCAATCACAGTTGTGTTTTGCCAAGAGCGATGGAACTGTTAGTTCTTTTAAATGAATGAACCTAAAAAACAAATTAAGTAAAATTATAACCTTCCTCCCTAGCTGTCAAGAGCTCCAAAGCGTTCATTTCCAATGACACTTGGTGGAATCTCACTCCACCCTCTTCAGAATAAGGTCCAAATTCTATTGAAATGCTAATGAAACTAATTAGGTTGTATCTTCTTTAAACTTCTTTTGTCTTTGAGATTAATTCCTCCTTGTTTACTTATTGTGTGACAACTTTATATATATATATATATATATATATATATATATATATATATATATATATATATATATATATATATATATAACTTTGTCGCATAGGGCAGAAGAAAGGGTGGGGTGTGGGGAGGAGAAGAAATTATTTTAAGTCGACAACTTTCTCAAAAATATAACTCTCTAATATATTTTTTCCACTGGATGGGGTGATTTGGGGTGCATCAGGATATAAAGACCACATGACTATCAGAAGCACTGTCAAAGGATTTTCATTTCAAACTTAGACATGACAGAAGGCAATTGATGCAGATTCTGGAAAATGGTTAGGCTAGGGCAATAGGCACTAGAAGTAGCAAGTAAGCAGAAAGATGTTTTGCATGAAAGTTAATTTTCCTATTTTGGAAAATTATTTGAGTCAAGTGAGAATGCTTCATGCGATCAGATTTATTTCATTCACCCTATATTTTAATGCATTTTACTTTTTACAAGCATAAAATTCTACATAGGAAAGTAAGGAATGTAATACAAATAAAGTTTTACATAAAACAAATTTCAAGGTTACTTGAGCGTTACAGTATTCACTGATCATTCAGTGCCCAGACCTGGAAAAAATTCAGAATCCTTATTCTCAACAAACTGTGAATGCTGTCTTTGCATTTTAAAGGCAGAGGCCAAGCACTGTAGCTGACATCAGCTAAGAAGTGATCCCATCTAGACATAAATTTTTCAAACAACAAAGTTCTTAAGCTCTACTCCAGAAATGCTTTTATAGTCTGCTCAAAGAAGGCTTGTAACTTGTTTTTCAAGAATAGACACGTGGGGTTGTAGAGTTCTCAGAAATAAAAGGCACTTGCTTACAAACCTGCTGGCCATCCTTTCCAGCACCCACAGAAGCTGGAAGCAAGCTGAAGCAGGGGTCTGTGAGCCCAGCAGGCCTAAGAAAATGCCAGATAGAACCAGAAGAATTCAAAAGCTCATTGGCCATCTAGTATCAAGTTCACAACAAGAAAAGACCAAGACAGACCCTGGTGTATAGCTGTGTTGTAGCCTTTCTCCTTTGCATCCAGTCTGAGACATTGTTGAACTGTGAAACCCACATTCAGGGAAACTTCCTTCCTCATTAAAACTGCTCTGGAAAATCCAAATTAGGTAAAATTGAATATATATATGTATAAAATGTGTGCTAGTGTATATATATATATATATATTATAGTTACCTTCACATTATTCAACAATAAATCTAGAGTCTTTAAAAATTATTATTTTTTCAATATGTAGTAAATACAATACTGAATGCTGCAGCAAATAATTTAATAATAATAATAAAAATGGGAGAAGTAAAAGCACAAATGTTTCTCATTATATAACAAAAAAAAGCCATCTTGGCTGATATGAAACCTTACTTGCTTCTCCTACCTTGCTTAAGCCAATTTGTACAATAATATATTTTGGTCTTAGCGCTAGATTATATTGTGAATTCCTATTGATATTCTCTAAAATTCTCTATCTGTACCATATTTACGTAGTTTACAGGTACCCTATAATGACCAAAAAGAAAAGCTAGATTTTTATTTATATTACAGTTTCAGTTATAAAAGTAATTTATCCTTTGCTTTATACTTATAGAAAAAAATAAAATAGTAGTTAACTTATTGTCACCGTTATATGTAATTAATGTACTGAGAATTTCCTCCAATTATAACAAGATGCCATGTTGGAGTACAGAATGTTTGGTCTTGTAACCATGGCAACTTTGGAGCAAAACAAAGCAGTTATAGCTTGGTCTCTCGCCAGGGTATCAGAGCTATTGAAAATACCAAGTAGAAGAAAGAGGAGAAGGCTGAAAGATCCTCACCTGGGATTCCAATACTGACTCCCTCCTGTCCTTCCCTCCAGGTGCTAGTGATCATGGGAGATGTTAGATTATATAGGAAGTGGAAGGTGAACTGGAAGAGGACTCCATGCAGCTCCGATGGTGTCTCCATCCAGAATGGGTCGGGACTTTGAGGTGATGCAACTGCTGTTAAATAATGCATGCTTACAGAAATTTTATTAGAAAGACAAATATTTCTCTGTAATATATTAAGACTCTTGAATTTTACATTTTCTCAGTTTATAAATACATTTGTATACATAAAGATATGAAGAGTACTTTGGATATCTGAATATTATCACAATTTTGTCTATATTGTATTTCAATCAGGTATGAAATTGTAAGATTTACATAAAGATAGATTCCCCATACCTAGAATATCTTGCAAGTTATAAAAATATTTTATTTATTTATTTATTTACTTATTTATTTATTTATTGAGAAGAGAAGAGAAATAGAAGAGAGAGACAGACAGAGAGACTGGTGCACCAGGGTCTCCAGCCACTGCCAGTAAATTCCAGATGCATGTTGCATTTTGTGCATCTGGCTTTACATGAGTACTGAGGAATCAGACTTGGGTTGTTAGGCTTTTCAGGCAAGCACATTAACTGCTGAGTCATTTCTCCAGCCCCCCCAAAATTTTAAAACACAGAATATTATATATTCCCAGATATATTACTATTCACCATGTTTCAGGCAATGCTCTAAAAATGGATAATAGAAGTGAAAAGATTAGACAAGGTACCTATTCTAATAATCACTTGTCTCCATAAAGAATAACAGAAAATAGACATCTAGTCAAGATGGGATAACCTGCTAGATCTCTGGAGGTGAAAACAGGCAAGATTTGTGGGGCTCCAGGACTAGTATGTCCTAGTGGACTTCCACTGGGGGGGGTTGTTGTACACATTCAGAAATCTGCTGGTTCCTATATGCTCTCAGGCACAGCTAGGGCACAAATTCAGGAACCCCACTAGCTGGGACAGACTGGTGCCTACTTAATTCAGCCAGGTAAGTTCAGGTGGGCAAGCAGGTACTCAGAGGGGTCCAGCCAACTGAGTGTTTAGCATGAGCTGGGACAAAATAATTTACACACACATTGAGGAAGCGAGGGCCCACACTTCTGTGGCTGCCTCAGTGGATCCCAGCCAGGGCCCACACCTCTGCTGCTGCCTCAGTGGATGTGCCAAGCATATATCTGCATCACATCTGAATTAGAGCTTTTGGACCCCTTTTGCCTCCACAGAGTGACCACACCTCACCAGCCACCTTCCTGGACCCATGATCCTGCTCTGGTAAGTAGAGCCTAGTTCCCCCCAATTTCCCTTGCCCCACAGCCTGCATCCACTAACTAGAACCCCCACCCCCTTGCCATGTCTTTGGCACCTTAATTCTGCCTTAGATATGGATTACAAGAATATCTGGTGGGCTGAAGCCAGAGGATATATATATATTATATATATATAATATATATATTATATATTATGTATATATAATAATATATATATTAGTGTGTCATAACCTGCCCAGCTGGGGTAGAGTGGGGGAGCTGGGGAAAGTGTCACTGCTCCTGAATCCCACAGGCAAGGCACAATGATTGTGGGCTGAAGAAATTCTGGATCTCCAATAGAGCTCTACTTATCAACCACAAGGCCAGAGCTGCTGGTGAAGTTGTAACCTGTTATATGTGTATCTGTAATTACAACCCCATCCCAATCCAAAACAAAACACTGGCTGAAGATCCAACAAGGGCTTCTATTGGATTCCTTATTAAAATAAGACATTTAGCCGGAGATGGGTAACCTAACCACAACTCAAAAAAGAAAGGAAGAAAGAAAGAAGAAAGAAAGAAAGAAAGAAAGAAAGAAAGAGAAAGAAAAGGAAAGGAAAGGAAAGAAAAGGAAAGAAAAGAAAAAAAAAGCAATACAAGCTGAGAAGTCTCCAATGAAAACATAGAGGAGTCCATAGAAATAGAATTTCAAAGTAAAAGAAAAATAAGTTTACTAAAATAAACTCAAAAGAGACCCTGACCAAGCAAATGGCTGATCTCAAAGCAAATCACCAATAAACCAACAACTGATTTGATGAAATGCAGCAGAATCAACTATTGCAGCAAATAGCTTTCATCACTCAGCTTAACATAATTGAGAAAACCCAGAGAGATTTCAAAACAGAAATAAATGAATGGAAGGTGAGTCAACGAATAGAGGATCTCAGTCACCAGCTGTCTAGGGTTAGTGAAGACATGATCAAATACAAGAATGAATTTCAAGAAGCGTCAATAAAACCAAACCCTGACTTGAAAATGGGTCTCAACAAAGGGATGAATATTGTCATGGTTTGATACAGGTGTCCCCCACAAACAATTGAATATGTTCTGGGTAATCGATCCTCAGCTGATGGCAGTTTGGGTTTTACAACCTCGATGAGCTGTGTTGTTAGGGGTGGGCTTATGGGGTTATAAGCCAGCTTCCCCTTGCCAGTATTTGGCACACCTTCCTGCCGCTGTTTGCAGTGCTGTGGCAGAGGTGATGTCCAGCCCTCTGCTCATGCCATCGTTTTCCCTGCCAGGATGGAGTCTCCCCTCGAGTCTACAAGACAAATAAACCCATTCCTCCACAAGCCGCTTTTGTTTGGGTTCTTTCTGCGCAGCAACTAAAAAGCTGACCGCAACAGATATGATGCAGAGAAATGTAACAGGAAACAAAAATTAAGTAGAGCTCTGAAAAGCCTTTCCAAAAACCCTCACTAACTGAGTTGATTATGTGGAGTACACAAGCCACCATAAATTCAGGAAAACTGACATAACTCCCTACATCATATTTCATCACAAGGCATTGCAGCTACAAATTAACAATAACAGCAAAAGAAAGTACACCAGCTTCTGGAGACTGAACAATATACAATTTAAAAAATGAACAGTCAGAAGAAATTAAAAAGGAAATAGTAAAACTTCTAGAACAAATGATAACAAAGATACAACATATCAAAACTTAACATATCAAAACTTATGGGGCACAATGAAGGTAGTTCTAAGGGAGAAATTATCACTAAATGCCTTCACATGAAAGAAAGATCTCAAATTAATAATCTAACCATCTACCAAAAGGTTTCAGAAAAAGAACAATCCAATTCTAAGTTTCAGATGGAAAGAAATAATTTATATCAGAGTAGAAATTGAACTGGAAACTAAGAAAACAAAAGTTAATGAAATAAAGAGCAGATTCTTTGAAAAAACAAATAGGATCGATAACCCCTCCCTGCCAGTGTGATCAAAAGAAAAAAAAAAGAAGTATGAAATTAACACATTTAGAAATTTGTTAATTAGAAATGAAAAGAGAGAATTGAAAACAGACATCACTGAAATTGTAAGAATCATCAGGACATATTTCCAAAACCTGTACTTGACAAAACTGGATAACCTAAAAGAACTGGATGAATTTCTAGACACATACTAACTGCCAAAACTAAATCCAGAACAGGTAAATCTCATAAACAAACCCATTACATCCATCAAGAGTGAAAATATAATTAAAAACCTCCCAAAATGAAAAAGTTCAGAACCTTTTGGATTCTAAGTCAAATTCTACCAAATCATCAAAGAACTGAAACTACTTTTTCTGAAGGTTTTTCACATAATCAGAGAACAGTGAATGCTCCCCATCTCCTTCTATTAAGCTAGCATTAGTCTAATAACAAAAGCAGACAAAGATAGAACAGAAAAGAAAACTTTATACCTGTATTCCAGATGAACGTAAATGCAAAAATCCTGAACAAAATCCACAAAAACCATATTTAACAACACATAAAAAGCATTATCCACCTGGATCAATCAGTCTTTATCCTAGGGATGCAGGGATGTTTCAACATATGGAAATCAAATAATATAATGCACCACATAAACTTAAATACAAGATTCACAAAATCGTTTCTATAGATGAAGAGAATGCCGTTGAGAATATATAACAACACATTATGATCAATTCTGGAGAGCCTAAGCATTGAGGGTGTATATCTCAGCATAATAAAGGCTACAGGGCTGGAGAGATGGCTCAACACTTAAGGCACTTGCCTCCAGTGCCTAAAGCCCCAGGGTCAATTCCCCAGTACCCACATATGCTAGACCCACAAGGTGGTGGCCCTGGTGCTCGCTCTCTCTCTCTCTCTCTCTCTCTCTCTCTCTCTCTCTGTCTCTCTCTCATCTCTCTGCTAGAAAATTAATAAATAAAATATTAAAAAAATAAAGGCTATATATATAAGCACCCAAAGTCCAAATCATACTGAATGGCGAATATTCAAGGATTTCCCATTAAGATTGGGAAAACTACTACTGCTTCTTTTCAACAAAGTACCAGAATTCTCAAAGGGAGAAAAACAAATGGCCAGTATTCACTTAAAAAACAGTGTTCAATATCCTTAGCCACTGGGAAATGCAATTAAAACAACTATGAGATTATACTTTATTTAAATCATGATTACAATCACTAAAAAAACTTCAAATGACAATTAATGTTTGTAAGGATATTGGGAAAAAGAAACCCTTATTCATTGCTTGTGGGATTGCAAACTTGTACAACCACTATGGAAGTCAAGGTAGATTCTACTGACAAAGATGAAAATAGAGCTATCAACTGACCCAGCTATTCCTCTACTGGGCATATACCTTGAAGGCTCCACTCCTCACTGCAGAGATATTTGATCAACTATGTTTATAACTGCTCCATTCACAATATCTAAGAACTGGAATCAACCTAAATGACCATCGTTTGATGAATGACTAATATAGATATGGTCCATATACACAATGGAATTTTACCTAGCATTAAGGAAAAATGAAATAATGAAATTGGTAAAAAAAAAATGAACTTCTAACAGATCATACTAAGAAAACTCACACAAACCCAGGAGGACAACTACCACAAGTTTTCCCACATATGTAGTTTTGAACCTGGAACATCTTGAGTTGTAGGCACCCACAACAGGCAACTAGAGACAGATAATTAGGAGGGGAGGGTTTGCAGGAAGGGGAATGAGAGAGTTAGGGGAGATATACACAAAAATAAAGCCAAAATGAACTGGTACCATAGAAACCTTCCTGTAAAACACACTGGAAGATAAAACCTTCAATAAGAGTATAGAGAAATATCCTGGTAAGAAAGGCCCTTGAGAGGGTGGGATTATGCTAACACTAAATCATTTGGCTCTGGCTTGCAACTCCAAATACTAAAAATGGGTTACAACCCATATTGAGCTGTTGGTCAGAGAGACCTTATGAGGCCCCCAAAAGAAGACAGGCTTCTGTCAGAGCACTTAATTACCAGCCTGAGGTAAAAGGTAAGACTATTGCTAAAGACACCACATACTTCTGACACAAAACTTTGAGAGAACTGGCTGGAATCTGCAATCTGGGAGGAAGCCAATTCCAAGATGGTTATTCTGTATAGTTCTGGGAAGTGCTAGGTGTGCTGCTGAGGAAAAATCTAACATGCTAAGAGAAACGGTTATCCAGCTCATGGTGGCTGCCAGTAGATACAGAACAGTGAATAAGCATGGGTTGAGTTTTAGGTGGTGTTTGATGAAGTTCTTCAAGGATAGAGAAGAAATTGGGATTCTGTCATTTCTGGCTTGAGAAATAAGGTATATTTTTATTTCATCTCTAAAAGCATTGGCTTAGCTAACAAATCCTGCAAACACAACAATTGCTTTATCTTTGTCTTCAGAGCCTCAATGTGTAGCAGTTCCAACACTCATTTCTAAATAAATTTCCAATATTAGTTGTATTAGTTTTACAATTTATTTAAAGTTGTATTTTAAAGTTAATATACCTTTTGGAATTTTTTAGTCTTTTCTTTTCTTTTGATATCTAACAGCAATAATGTAGCCAGAAAATTCTGTTTGCATCTCACTAAGGCCCTTCAAAATTTGTTGCAGCTAGCTTTGTATCCTTGTACCTGCCTTCTTTCACTAAGTATGCTATTGTAACTTCATTAAATTAATTTACTAGTTAGTCAAATCTTATAATGCTTAAAGATTTTTTTGTCCTATCAAATCTCTCAATAATTGAGATAGATGTGCTAAAAATCTTAATGTAATGAATTCTTTAATTTCTACATTAACTCTGTCAGTATTTGTTTTAAGTCTGCTTCTGGTAGAATAAATTTAATAATTATTTTACTGTTGAATTGAACTTTTCCTTTGTTTATTTATGTTTTACACTTATTCTTTTATGCCAGATAGAGATATCAGCTACTTATTGATAAATATATCCAGTTGTAATTTTTCTTAATTGTTTTTATAAACTTTTGTATGTGTCTTTGTTTTGTAGTTATGACATATAACTGCAAATTGATAGGTTTTCCGATGTTAATTCTGGCAAGTTTTGCATTTAATTTAGAGAACTAATTACAATTTGCATTATTTGTGAAGATATATAGGCAGATAGAATAACAGGTAGATAGATAATAGGCGCATTTTTATCTAAAAAACCCAAGATGTACAATAATGGAAGCAATTATTCATGCATTTCTTGGGCTTATGCCCATTTTATAAAAAAAAAGACACTGAACTTTACCCTGTACATTTACAGATTGCTTTTATAGAAAACAGCCTTGGAAGCAAGAAACAGTATTTCTCTTTGCAGCAAAAGAAATGTTTATTAACATTTTATCATCATAAATACAATGTCCCTACATCCATGGCTAAGGGAAGGTAGTCACATACTTCATTATTAAAGAGTTCCCCTAGCTCCAGATTTTCTCTTCTAACACAGTATGTTTCTTGCATAATTATTAACTGGTGCCCTGTGAGAATAGAATGGGCACAGTATTGCTATTATAGATTGCTTCACTGTGTGCTGTCCTTACCACTGGACTAAAGATATGAGGTCAACAAGAGGACTGAACTCTTAGGCTTTGAAAGAATTTAAGTGATAATATTTGGTATTTTTATTTAAAAGCTTGTACTTGTGATATTAGCACTCACTAGTGATTGTTGATAAAATCCTTATTTATTATCTTTATTATATAAACATATTTCAATGATTTCTTTAGATTTGTTTTTTAAAATAGATAGATAGGTAGATATAAATATATAATTGTAGATGTTTATATAGATAGATATGTGAACATATACCCTCAGACACATTTAATATTTTAATATCATTGTTTTAGGAATAAGTGCAAACTGTGTATGTGTCAATGTATTAACGTTAAATATTCTTCTTAGTGTATATGTTTCCTACACTTTGTTTTTGTAGAAACCTGAGGTGGCTCTTGTGTACATTTTATATGATCCTTACTTTCTTTGATTGATTTTTGTTCTATTAATTATGTGACCATCAAGGCTCAACTTTCATATTTCTGGCTTCAAATTTAAAATTATGTTTTACTAAAAATTTTGATTTTCTTTATAAAGAAACTGATATGGAACCCCTGGGAGTTTGGACAGTGGGTTGGAGTGTTTACCATACAAATATAAGGACCTGAGCTCTATATCCAGCACCTATGTAAAAATTCAGGCATCATGCATACCTGTAACCCACATGCTGGGAGAGTTTGAAGACAAGAGGATGTTCTGGGCTTGATGATCAGGTAGTTTTACAACTAAGAAAGGCAAAATCTAGGTGAAGAAAGAGATCCTGTCTCAAATAAATGAGGCAGAAGGGCAGTGGAGTATGTTTCAGTTGCTTTCTCATTTCTGGAACTCAATACCTTAACATTGTCAGTTCTATATCAGTCTGGGAACTGAGACACATGATGGTATCATTTACACTTCAAAAGGTTTAGAAAGAATCATCCCCCCCCCCACAAGGCATGTGCAACCTTTAGTCTATTTAATGGGCTATGTCTTCCCAATCCCATAAATTTTTCTCAGATGTCTGTCCCATGTTCCTGGCATTTCCAACATTTTAAATAAGGTTCACCTTAATAGCTTTATCCCAGGATTCTGATCCTACCCCATATTGCTTACTGTCACTTTTCTCTGGAGCAGTGGTAAAATATTCCATGGCCTCCTATGTCTTGATTTTTCATTCTTTGAAAACTAGCACAAAGTGAGCAATGCTGCCCATGGTTCCATGGATTTCTTGGGGAGTTGCAGCGCATCAACTCCCCAAGCTGTGTGGACAGAGTTTTGGGATAGCAGTGAGCCTAAGAGAGGAAGAACTCTTGGGAGGCAGTTGCAGCGAACAGCTCATTTATTATGCAGAAAAATGTTGTTTTATAGAAGAAAAAATCAGAGACAGGGGCATAAGCAGCAAGGGGATTGGTAGGGGCAGGGTAGTCTGTGGATGTTTCATGAAGGGATTGGCAGGAGCCAGTAACCTGTCAATGCCTGTTTTGCATGGATAAATTGAGGGGACTCTCTCAGCTCCAAGTGGCGGGAATTATGTGTTTTTAGGCATGTAATGGAGGGTAGTGACTGCAGAGAAGCTGTGACCTCTAAACCTTTTTTTTTTTTTTTTTTGTTTTTTTATTGCTGGGGCTAGTTAGTATGGTATGTGAGCTCCAGGAAACTCAGGCCTTAACGTGCCTGGGCCTATCAGGGTTTGTTGAGGCCTACCAGGGGCTGCAGTTTTTAGGAAGGAGACTTCAGTGGTCAAAAATTTGCCAGTCTCAGATAAGAGATTATCAGGGTTTCAGGCCAGCCTCAACTTTCCTTTAACCCTATATCCTCCATGCCTCTTAGCAGGATCCTACAACTGCCAAGTTCTTCTGAGAGATAAAGATGAAGCATGCTAACCATGGAACACAGTCATAGCAGTCTCTGTATGGTGGTCTTCAGGGCAAGATGATTCATTTCTCATTCATAATTTGAGCCTTTTCATTCAAAATAATGAATATTATTTCTGTCTTGAGTCTATAAGTGTTAGATTTTGTCATCAAAACATCTTTCTTATTGACATAATGAGAGCAGTATATTTTACTTTAATGGTGCTAATCTCTGTGAATATAATCTCTGAGCCTTGAACTTTAAATTTGTTTACTTTTCTTTCCATGTCAAATTTCATGTTTTGTATTTTTCTGCTTTTTTTTCTTCTTTCATTATAGATCTGAATCAGGTCTTCAAAATGAAAATGTGCCACAGACTCTGGTTATCTGCCTTAAAAATTCTTCTACTAAACTCATTATTATATTATTTTGATTTCAAGTTTTCAGGATATGGGCAAAATGCTTCCAGTTTCTTTGCCAGAATGTCATGTGTACTGCCTCCTGCTCAGTACTGACAAAATCTATATTCTCTTATGGAAAATCATGAGCTGAGTCTTCAAGATACACATTTATCTTGACCTTCTGGTTTTTTTATATTATCAGGATGCTCTGTCAAACTTTAATGCAGTATTGCAAGGCTTCACAACTGCAAAATACCAAATTTTCCCACATTTCTTATGCAAGTACATCCTTACTTCTGAGTACCAAATTTCTGTATTAGTTACCTTCTTATTGCTGAGACAAAATACTTGAGAAAAATCAGTTTACGTGATGAAGGGTTTCAATTAGCTTAGAGTTGTGTATCACAGTCCAACTTGGCAGAGAACACACAGCGTCAGGAACCTGAAGCAGGGATGGTCACATGCAAAGCACAGAAAGCAGAGTGATGAAAGTCACGTGCTGACTACATTTCTTCTTTCTTTTTCCTCTTCCTCATCCTCCTTCTCTCCCTATTCTTCTGCTCCTTATTCCTCCTCTTTGTCTTCCTCTTCTTTCTCTTCCTTCTCTTCCTCCTCTTCCTTTTCTTCTTCCTCTTCCTCTTCTTCCTCTTCCTCTTCCCCCTTCCTTTCTCCTTCCCCATCTCCTCCTTCTTCTCCTTCTCTTCCTTCTCCTCTTCCTTCTGCTCCTCCTTCTCCTCCTGCTTGTCCTCCTCCTCCTCCTTCTCCTCCTCCTCCACCTTCTCCTCCTTCTCCACTTTCTCCTCCTCCTCCTTTCCTTCTTCTCCTCTTCCTTCTTCTCCTTCTCCTCCTCCTCCATCTTTTTCTTCTTCCTCCTAGAGTTGCAGAACCCATATCATAGGATGATACCTCTCACAGTTAGGATGGGTCCTGTTACCTCAAAAAAACCTAATCTAGAGTCCCTCACAGAAATGAGCAGAGATTAGTGTTCATGTTTCTAAATCCTATCATGGTGACAAGCATAGAGTAAACACCCTTGGCCTTGACACATGTGTACATTTGCAGACGTACACACACACACACACACACACACACACACACACACACACATTCACTACACATACAACAAAATAAATAAATAAAATAAAAGCAAAAATAAAGTGATTTGCTTCTAGAGAGCCCAACATGGATATCAAAGATACTTACCAATTTGTACTTTTTCAGTGGCTAAGAGACACATTCTAATTTCATATTCAAGAATACAGGATTATATTCATTTTTGTTACTTTTACAAGCACATCATTTTTCTATGCTAAATATTTGGTCTCCATAGTTACCAGTACAATTTTGGATTGCCTTATTTGAAAGTTCACTTTGTAGAGAGCAGAAATGTGGCTTAGTGGCAGAACGTTTGTATGAAATGGGTAAAGCCCTATTTTTGGTGTCCAAACACACACACACACACACACACACACACACACATCAAACTCAAACAAACAAGGAGAACAGTAACACAATGCAATAAAAGTAACTGTTGGAAACAGTTGTGAATTTTAGTTTTATATATATAACTATATATATAATATATATATAAGTATATATAATATATTATATATAATATTTAATATAAATATATAATACATATATATTTATATATATATATATATATAAATATAATTATATATTCCATTGAAGATTTACAGGCAAATTGTTATATCTTGAAGTGACTTTAGGTAGTTCCTTCTTTGTAACTGGATTCACATTTATATATTTGTTTAGTTCTTTAATTTTTTTTTATTTTCTGTAGGGAATTCAATCAAAAATTAACTTTTGTTATGATTATAAAAATATTTCTAGAGTTCATAAAAATTATAGAGGTTAAGTACTATATCCATAGAAAATCTTGTTTCTATCTTTGTCTTTCCCAGTGTCTCTTTTTTTCTCATTTATCTAAGAGGCTATGTTCTATAAAAGTAGAATGTGAAAAGAAACTATGTGTTTCTAGTATAGAGATAGTCCAGGAGAAAATGAAAGATACAGGTCAACAGCTCACCTAAAAATGACCTTCAGAAATTCGAATTTTATGGTGATGGTATTGGGAGCACAGTGAATCATACCTAATTAGTACCATCTGGTAACACAGTGATCAGCATTTTGTACTTGAAAGACCCCAGCCCCAGCTTGGCAGCAGGAACGCCATTTTGCAAGGCTTGACTTAGTAAGCAATATTAAGAGTCCAGGAGACAGGAAAATTCAACTTGAAGACAGGGGGTATGGGGCCCGACAGGATATCTGTGGTCAGCCATCTGGCAACAGAACAGGGAACTTGGGGATCTGGAAAAATATTTTTACGCTAGATAGAGACAAGTCAGCAAGCATATCTAAATACCAGAAAACCACGAGTGTCCTTGTAAGCAGTTCTTACCCCAGATAGAGTCAAGTCAGCAAACATATCCGATTACCGGGAAAAACCACAGGATGCCCTTGACTCAAACCCTAGCCTCATTTAAATCAGCCAATCATAACCCTGTAACCATGCATCTCGCTTCTGTACCCACGCTTTTGCCTCCTCACCCTATAAAAATCCCCCACCCCAGCCTGTGGGCGCGCTAGTCCTCCCAGAGATTAAGTGGCCCCAGGTACCTGTGTATCTGAATAAACCTCTTGCTGTTTGCATCCGCAGAAGTGGTCTCTCTGTTCCTTGGGAGGGTCTCCCCAGATTGAAGGACATCTCAGAGTGAGGGTCTTTCATACTCACTCCAGCATCATAGGGTTTTGGTGCTTCCAGAGAAGGTAGGCATATCCTGGAAAACAAAGAGCCACACGAATCACTCAAAATGATTTTAAGGTTTCCAGTTCAAGATGGCCGACTAGCAGCCAAGCAGCTTCCCCTGGGGAACAAGGGTTAGTGTTTGCAGCAGTGATCCAGGTCATAGACACAAGCTGCGGCCACACTCTGAGCTCCAGACACTTCCCAGCAATGGATCCTCCCGACAGGAAGCCGCCATTGAGGACCAGTGCTCGACGGAGGCAATGAGTTTATGGCCAGAGAGCCCAGTCTGCAGGTTGGGCCTCCTCTGGGTTCCTTCCATGTTCCCCTCCCTCTTGGCCTCCACATCACTTTTTTTTTCTTTTTCTATCTTTCTCCTTCTTCCACGTTTTTTTCACTCCCGCCCTGCCTCCACAACCTTCCTTACACATTTTCCCCAGCTCTCCACCTCTGCATCTCTCTTTTTTTCCTTCCTCCATGTTTTTTCCTGCCCTCTGACATGTGGCTTACCTGCCCGACCTCCTCCTGCTTCCTTCCACATTTTTTTCCTGCTCTCTGACTCGAAGTCTTTTGTTTTCTCTCTTTCTCCTTCTGCCATGTTTTTTTTTTTTTTCCCCTGCTCACCGACCCACGGGTTTCCTGCCCAGCCTCCTCTGGCTTCCTTCCGAGTTTTTCCCCCTCTCTCGGCCTCTGCGCCTTTTTTTTCCTTTCAACTTCCTCCATGGTTTTTCCTGCCTGTCAAACCCCGTGGCTTCCACAATAGCCAGTCCTTCATGGCTTCCTAAGTGCCATCTCCTGGGGTTTCTCTGCCCGATGACCTCAGCAGCTTCCCCGAGCACTTCCCCCATGGCTTCCCTAGTGCCAGCTCCCCATGGTTTCCCTGCCTGCCTAAACTAGCAGCTTCCCCAGCGATGGCTCCCTGATGCTTCCCCACCTGCCTACCCTGTGGCTTCCCCAGAGCTGGGTCCCTGTGGTTTCCCCACTTGCTGACCCCCAGCGGCTTCCCCAAGCACCAGTCCCCAAGGTATCCCCGATAGCCGGTTTCTGCGGTTTCCTCACTCATCCGCCAGCTCCTGCAGTTTTTCTGATGGCTGGTTTGCCCAGTTTTTCCATGCCATAACTCGTCCCTGGGTGGCCCATGACACATGGCTGACCCCCTTCCCCAGTCTTACCTAGTTCCCAAGGGATTCCGCACCCCCAGAGCAGGTTACATAAGACTCGGCACCCCAATGCCATCTTTCTAGTTCCCACATGCCCCAAACACCCCCCAGCAGGTTAACCCAAGTCTTACCATCAAAGCCCAGCCACTGATCTGAGGGCACACACATTCACAGATAATACAACTGAGTGTCCAGTCCTATCCATGGAGGACAGTGTATTCCCCATCCACACTACCATAGTGCAGACAGCTCAAAGGCATCACACCAGTCACCCCAAGTGGGTGTGAAATGGGCAGACATCCACATAAGAATAATATACCATCTGAGGAAACCACACCAAATGACAACATCATTACTACAAAAGTGAGAGAGCAGATACAGGCATTGGATGACATGACACTAAACCCCGATCATATAGACACAGATCCTAAGGAGAAATTCATGTTGGTCATGCAAGAAAAAGTGGACAAGCATTTTGAAAAACAAGAAAGCAATCTCACAAGATTTACCAACAGGCTTAATATAATAGATTGTCAAATGGACTTAAGAAGAGAAATCTTGGGACTAAATACACACCAGCAAATTGAAGGTAGCAAGAACCAATTATCCAAATTAAGTGAAGATATGTGCAAATATAAGAATGAGTATCAGGAATATGTAATTAAATCAAACTTTGAAATGAAAACACAACTCAAGAGAATGATAGAAGCAACACAAAAAGAAGTTTCAGAAAACAAAAATTATATTGAAGTAAAAAGAACCTCCCTAGAATCTCTTACCAATGGAATCAATAATTGGAAAAACAGAACCTCAGATATGGAAGACAAAACAAAGCAGAATATGAGTGTTGTAGTCAGTCACACACTGCTGGGATGAATCTCCAAACCAGGCACAATTTTGGGGAGGAAAGTATTTATTCAAGCTACAGATCCATGGGAAGCCTCGTAAAAGTGAAAGAGGCTGGTCCTCTTTCACAGGTCCAAGTAGAGAGAAAAACCCATCACTAGTACCACATACACAGAACAGGGAACAGGCAGGAAGAGCCAAGGAGATTATTTCTTCCTTTTTATATAGGCTTAGGTTTGGGTCGTACAACCCTTCCACCGATTTAATGGCTTCTTGAGTCTGTCAAATTTCCTTCCTGCACTGCCCACACAGGAAAGGATGTTTAGTTGTAGCTTCTTTGAACTTCTTTACATCCTGCCCCCTACAGAGTGGCCACCTTCCTATGAACATCCTGAGACCCGCCCAAGGTTACTTGAAAGGTCAAGTTGACATCAAAACTTAACCCTCACAGAGGGAAATCAGAAATTTGATGAAATTCAAAAGATCAAGTGAATAAGACTCAAGAGAGAAGTGGATAACAACGCATGGTTTGCCCACTAAATAATGTAACTCATTATGGATAATAAATATTAATAAAAAAAATGAAAAAAAAGAGAGAAGTGGGATACCATAAAAAGACCTAATATCAGGATCATGGGGATCCCAGAAGGTGAAGAAAACCAGGCTAGCAGCATAAAAAATATTTTCAACAGAATTATTAAGAAAACTTTCCTTACCTTGCCAGAGATAATCTTATACATCTAAAAAATATATGCAGGACCACAAATAAATTGGACCAAAGGAGGACCTATGCAAGATATATCTTTTTTATAATGCCAAACTTTGAGAGTAAAGAGAGAATACTTAGAGCAGGGAGAGAAAGGAAACTCATCACCTACAAAGGCAAACCCATCAGACTCACTGCAGACTTCTCCATACAAACCTTAAAAGCCAGAAGAGCTTGGAACAAAGCTATTCTAGGTCTAAAGAAGTATGGAAATCAACCTAGACTACTGTACCCAGCAAAGTTATCCATCATAATAGATGGAGAAATGAAAGTATTCCATGAAAGTATTCCAGCTTTATAATTACTTGAAAACAAAGCCAAATCTTCAGAATATATACATGAGATATCTCATGCAGATGAGACAAGCAGCTGACCCCAGTAAAGGAACAGAGAACAAGCAATGTAATACCAAATAGATAACAAAAGCAGCTCAGTTATCAACCCCAGGAGTCTCTCCAAAATGGCAGGGCTTAAAGCAAACCTAACAGTTATAACTTTGAATGTAAATGGCCTTAACTCTCCTATGAAAAGACACAGGATAGTAGGGTGGATCAGAAACATGCTCTCTTCAATCTATTGCCTTGACAGTAACCTACTGAGGGTAAAGGGATGGAAAACAATTTTATAGATATGTGGGAATAATAAAACATGGTTGTAGCTACTCTAATATCTGACAAAATAGACTTTAAGCTGAAATAAATAAAAAAATATAATGAAGGCCACTTCCTACTCATCAAGGGAATAATCCAAAAAGACATCTCTTTATTAAATATGTATGCACCAAATGCAAGGGCCCCTCAGATCATAAAGCATAAATTACTCAAAAGCAAACAAGACATAGACACCAACACCATCATAGGAGACTTTCACACTCCACTGACATCCTTAGATAGATCTTCCAAACAAAAGATAAGCAGGGAAATAAAGTCGCTCAATAGAATCATATATAAGCTAGGGATAACAGACATTTATAGAACACTCCTACCCAAGGGCACAGATTATAGAATCTTCACAGCAGCACATGGAGTCTTTTCCAAAATTGACCACATACTAGGCCATTAATCTTCCATCAAAAAATTTAGGAAAATTGATGTAATCCCTTGTATCATATCAGACCACAACCCATTAAAGCTAGAAATCGACCATGGGAGAAGATCCAAAAATGTCAACAGATATTGGTGTCTAGACAACTCGATCATAAACAATGAATAGATCAAACAGGAAATCAGATGGGAAATTTAGAATTTCCTTGAAACAAATGATAATGAGGACACAACCTATCAGAACTTGTGGGACACAATGAAGGCTGTACTAAGGGGGAAATTTATTGCACTAAATGCCTTCATAAGACATAGAGCTCTCAAATAAACCACCTAACCTCCCACCTAAGTTCATTAGAACAGATGGAAAAGTCCAACCCTAGGAGCTGTCCCTCTTTGCAGATGACACGATTCTATATATATCAGACCTAAAGAATAGTATCAGTAATCTCCTGAAGGTAATCCATACCTTTAGCAAAGTATTAGGATACAAAATTAACATGCAAAAATGAGCAGTCTTTCTATATGTAGAAGACAAATATTCAGAAAAGGACACCAGAGAATATGTTCTGTTTTCTAAAACCTCACAGAAATTCAAATACCTTGGAATATCACTAACTAAGGTTGTGAAAGACTTATATAAGGAAAATATTGAAACACTCAAGAAGCAAATAGAGGAGGATGTGATAAGATGGAAAGACATTCCATGCTCATGGATGGGGAGAATCAATATAGTAAAAATGGCAATCCTGCCAAAAGTGATCTATAGATTCAACACCATGTGAATAAAAATCCCAACCTCCTTCTTCACAGACATAAAAAAAAAAATCTCAAAATTTATTTGGAAGGACAAAAGACTATGGAGAGCTAAAACTATCCTTAGTAAAAAAAAAAAAAAAGAACAACTTATGCAGGAGGTATCATCATGCCTGGCTTTAAAACATACTACAAAGACATAGTAACAAAAACAGCATGGTACTGGCAGAAAAACAGATAAACTGACCAGTGGAATAGAATTGAAGATCCAGTGCTTAATACAAGTAACTTCAGTTATTTCATCTTTTACAAGCGTGCCAACAATGTATGCTGGGCTAAATATTGCATTTTCAACAAATGGTGCTGAACAAATTGGATAAACACATGTGAAAAAATGAAAATAGATCCACTCCTTTCACCATGTACTAAAATCAACTCCAAATGGATCATAGACCTTAACATTAACCATGTAACCCTGAATACTCTGGAAGAAAAAATAAGAGGAGACCTACATGAGATAGGATTAGGGAAAAACTTCCTGAGCAAATCTCCAGTATCCCAGGAAGTGCAACAGTCACTTATCCAATGGGACCTCATCAGGCTCAAAAGCTTTTGTACAGACAAAAATACCATACTCAGAGCCAATAGACCCCCTTAAGACTTGGAGGTGATTTTTTCCCAGCTAAAACTCAGGCAGAGGCCTAATCTCCCGAACCTACAGAGAACTCAAAAATATTAATAACAAAAACTCAAAATGCCCCCTCACAAAATGGGGCACTGATCTCAACGGAGAATTCACAGAAGAGGAAAAACATATGTCCTTTACTCAATTGAGAAAGTGCTCACCATCCTTAAGCATCAGGGAAATGCAAATCAAAACCACAATGAGATTCCACCTTCCTCCAGTCAGGATGGCAATCATAAAGAAAACCAACAATAATAAATGCTGGTGAGGATGTGGGGAATAAGGAACCCTCATTCACTCTTGGTGGGATTGCAAGCTTATTCAACTGCTTTGGAAAGCATTGTGGAGACTCATCAACAGAGTGGACATAGAACTACCAAGGGACCCAGCTATCCCTCTACTAGGCATCTACCCACAAGATGTCGCACCACAGCACAGAGACATTTGTGCAACTATGTGTATAGCAGCTCAATTCATAATAGCCAAGAATTGGAATCAACCAAAATGCCCATCCATGGAGGAATAGATAACAAAACTGTGGTATATTTACACAATGGAATTCTACTCAGCTGAAAGGAAAAATGACATATCAAAATTTATGGAAAAAAATGGTCTGATTTGGAGCAGATCCTACTAAACATTCTCTCAGAAGAACAGAGAGCCAAACACTGCATATTTTTCCTCATATGTGATTCCTAACCAGGTCAACTGTAAACTCTATGCAGACCAGTCAAGAGAAGTGAGAATTTATGAAAGAGTAGTAAGGGCTGGGGTGGAGGGGGATAGCTTAAACATGAAGCTAAACCAAATGTTTTCAAAATCATAAAATCCTCACTTGCTTACTATAAACTATTGAGCAAGTAGTGGGTGTCAGCTGGCAAGAGGGGCAGTAAATAGAAGGGCAGAGATTCTAAACCTGTGAAAAATTGATCAGTCTGGCAACTTCTGGTTCCAGTCTTTGGCTCCTTCCTACACTGAGTTGTTGAAGAAAGTGAAACATGAGGTTCCAAAAATAAGACATGATTCTGTCAAAATTCTTGAATGCCCACCCCAGGTCTGAGGTAGGATCCTATTGCTGAAGAAACCACAGAAAGCCATCCATCAGCATCGAGAGACCCTATGAGGCCCAGAACGGTAACCAGTCCCCAGATGGTAGTGCAGTGCTGGAAGGCACTGCATAAGCTGCCAGGGGAAGTTGGTCAACGACAGCTGGAGAAAACAAAGACCTCTGACATGAAACACAGTCTGCCACCATGAGTAAGCTGAACACACTTTCTACTGGGAGAGAACAGAGAATCAAGAAAGGAGCTCTTGTGCAATGGAGGAGCCAAACCCCAGGGGAGGCAATTAATAGCTTTTAATTCAGCCAAATAATCCACTTGGTGATGGGGAGCCCTTAAATGGAACTGAGGATTCAGGGCAAAATACATTGGGAACCAAACTCTTAGTACCCCAAACAGAGATGCACTATACAAGTGATTTACAAAGAGGCTACTAACAATAAAATCTAGCTAATTCAGGAATGTGTATCTAAATTAACCTATACTGATCTCACTCTCCAATGGAGATTTTGCTTGTATCTTTCAGAATGCAGCGAGAGAGCTGTGACTCTTCCAACCCTACCAATGAACCGCAGGGTGATAGCTGGCATCCTGGCAAGAGATGAGCCACATCAGACCTACTGTGGAGGATCCATATGGAACCCCGCAGAGAAGGGTGGAACAAACAAGAGATCCATAACCACAGGCAATCAGTCAACACAGGATAAGCCAGACAGACAGACACCAACAATCTTCAACACAACCTAAAGCAGAAGTACAGAAACCCCTAAGACCTCAACAATAAAATAGCCATAATACTCACCCACCATGACTCAGGGAACTGAGTGGAAGAGGGGTGAAAAGATTATAAGAGCCATGGTGGGGGAGAACTCCCAGAGACATTGCGCCTTTCAGTACTCAGTAACATCACACTAAGGTGAGTGGAATTGGGCTGGCTCCTAGGATATCCATAATCCTCTGCCCACATGGACTGTTCCAGACTGCCCACGGAGGAGGATATCCAGCTGATTGACGACAGGGAAGAGGGGCATTGGGGAAATGGGGATAACAACTCATTATTTGTTCAATAAATTCATCTCAATTTGGATAATTAAAAAAATGATTTTAAGCTATTTGTAGCCAAAGTTCTAAATGTCTGAATGTGCCAGCCTATTAATGAAAAAGTGTTGGATCACTAACAATACCAAGTGATTTTTTATAGGCAATGGTTTCATTTTAGATTTAAATATAAATGCTTGCAGTTATTCTATAGAGTAAGAAGCACCCTCCCCCCTGCACAATTTGGGTAGGTCATATAATGAGAATGGTAACTACAGCTGCTTCAGAAGCTTGATGGCTCACATCACGGAGCTTTCCGGAGAAACAAGATCAGGGTAAGTTTGCTCAACTGACAAGAGTGAAAGAAAATTATTAAGAATTCAGTTAGCAGGTGGTTGGCCTACTGGTTCCCAATTGAGGACTGAGAACCATATATTTTGACTTCCAAATCCTACCAAGGAAAACAGCATGCATTTCTTACCCAAAGATATTCGTGTGTAAAAAAGTTTTCATAACTCATCAAAACATTAGTGTTATTTCTAAAAATAATATGTTACTAACGTAGGTAGGTAGAGTTTAATCTTCAAAACTGTTTGAAGTCTGGCTTGCGCTTCCCAAGTTTTACTTGAGACACTCTTTGTTCTCTACTCAGTGCTTAGGTTGAAGCAGGGATATTTCCCTGTTCATCACTTAGGCATCATGCCTTCCTTTCTTTCTGCTTTATAGATATGGTAGAACTTTAGGGGACCCTGGCTTTGTACATGAATATTTCACTTATTATCTTTTTTTATTCTTAGTAATTAGATACATTGTATAAGTCTTGTGATGGTACCCCTCTTTCCTTCTTCCCTGTTCCCAACCTGCTGAGGCCCTCCTCAGTGGGATTGCTAGAACAGTCCATCGGAGAGGGGGTTATGAATTGTACTAGCCATAGACATTTTAAAAAATTTCTTTGTGTGTTGTAAAGTGGAACAATGACTCGGTATTATCACCCACTATGGCTCTTACAATCTTTATAACACTTCTTGCATAAAGTTCCCTTAGTCATGGTTTGTGAGATTTTAGTCTGCTTTTTACTGTTGAGGTATTAAGAGTCTCTGGGTTTCTGCTTTGGGCTATGTTCATTATTCTCAGTGTCTTTCTCCATTACCCTTTCGTAAGTTATCTAACTTGCTCTGGAGGTAGTTCTCTTGCTCATCTTGCCACTTCCTCAAAGGTTTTGTTTAGTCCTAAAATGATGAGTTAGGGGTGGTTCATCTCCTGCTTGGGTGTCAACCATCATATCAGGACCTATTGGAGGAATTGGGTTGTCTATGGTTCTCAATACCTTCTGAAAAATATAGAGAATCTCCACATGAGAATGAGATTGGTATAGGTTAAATGAGACAAACATTGTTAAATTTGTGAGATTCTAATGCATGTAGCCTCTCTGTAGACACCTGATTAGGGGAAATTTCCCTTTGGAATCTGGATTCTTGGTCTTCATAAGGCTTTGCCTTGGATCCCAGCTCCAACTAAGGGTGCTTTGCCACTGAGTGTATTTCTTAGCCAATAAGTAAGCCATTGATTACCCACCTAGGTTTAGTACCACTATTGCATAGAAGAACACTTACTGACTTGCTGGTCTCTGCCAGATTAGTGTCTTCAGCATTCTCATAATATTGGACTGTGTTGTATATCAGTGTCCTCAGCTTTTTGCCAACATCTTTGGCCAATTTCTTCTGGCAGCTCAAGTAACACTTTCCAGCACTATATAGACTGCCATCTGGATCCATGCAGGTCTCTTGTTGTTGTGTGAGGTCAGTCTGTGGTATTTTCAGCAGTAGGGCCTTACCTTTTGCCTGGGGCAGGCATTCAAGAGCTTTGATATAATTCTGTCTTGTTTTGTGGAACTCATGGGTCTCTTTGATCAAAAGCTCAGTGTGGGAAATAACCAATTACTGGGACAGGGAGTTATAGGCCAGAGCCACTTGTCTTGGGGTTAGGCTTCCTCCACCCTCTCCTCTTACTAGAAAATGACTTCCTTGAGAGCTTACTGTATGAAATTAAGGATTTTATGATATGGATTCCTTATTGATTTAGATTAGTGTGTATCTCCTCTTACCCTCCCTTTCCTTTCAAACCCCATCACTTAATATCTTATGAGCTCCATAAATTTTGACCCACTGTCCCAGTGTAAAATAAACAAAGCTTAAGAAATATAAGATCCTTCCAGTGGGTCTGTTGTAATCTTCATTTATTGTCCAGGATGGCCACCGTCATTATATTTTAGGCTATAATGATTACAGGTCTTGTTGAAGCTTAGTTAGGCATACTAATATTCAAGTTCACTCATTAGAATTCTTTTTTTGTGAACATTTATAGAAAAAATATATAGAATTTCTAAGTGGTCATTCTCCTCATAAAAACTTTTGTTATGTGTTCACTGAAACACTTCATATCAGATGAAAATTTATGTCATCCATAATGCTAGAAGTCACCAATTAAAATATGAGGTCATGTGTTTGGGTGGTAAATCACAGTTTATTAGTTTAATTTCCTCTTCTTACCAAATTGATAACTAGCATTTTCCTAACATTTGTTCATTTAATCATTACTTTTCATATGTAGTATTACCTAAATAATCTTAAATTTTTAATATTTAGTTTAATTGTTGAAATTATTTATGACTCCATATTTCATTATTATATTTAAATAATCATTTTCAGGTTAATTATATTTTTACCTCATTTGATTTTCCTGCTATAAAATCAGATGATTTCTGCATTTCTAATTCAATATAAAAAATTCCTATAGCACAATTTTTAATGTTACATGTATGTTATACACACATGACTTTTATATCAATGAATACATATTCCTACCATCTTCAAATGGAAAAGAAGTTTGAATGATACCAAAAAATTAGAACACAATTTGTATTTACAAACTCAAAGTTATAAAAATGTATGTTTAGTCATCTTCTTTTAGCACTTTAGATATTTTACACATAATATATCTTCTGGCAATTCAGTCCTAAAAGAATAAAAGCAGTACTTAACCTATTTTAATTGGCTAAATTTTGTTGACTGAATAGATAATTGTGTGAAATGCATTATTGTGGTATGCACATTAGTTATGCAAATTAGGAATGAAGGACTGGGTCAGCTGGCTTCTTTATAGGGTCAAAGGTAAAGTGGATTACAAAAAGCAATATTATATGTGCTGTTATTACCCACAGCTATTTTAGTAGACACTGACTTTAAAACATGCTACCTTTTTTCTATTAAGATATATGACATGACCCTTAATAAATTTATATTTAGTTAGATAGATGTTCATTTATGTGAATATAGAAACCTAAGAGAATAATGTAAAATCAAGTGCTGAAATTTGTTTAGATGAATGTAAAGTGAAGTTGATTCATGGCTAAATACCAGTAAGGTAGGCATAGAGCACTAAACCTCCAAGGTAGCCATAGGTTTAGTATAAAGAGGCTGATTCTGAAATCCATTCCAGCCCAGTCCCAGGTAATGCCCATGTGTTTGTTCATTTCCTATCGTAAGATCTGGATCTACATGGGTGTCTGTTTGAGTCTTAGAAACTGCATTGTATAACATTCCAAAACCAATTTTGAAAGCAAAGATGTTTTACAAAAACATTTTTTGTGTAAAAGTGAATGTTTTAATTTGCTTTATACTAGGAAAAATAATTTCAGATATAGAATGCTACTTGAATTTCACAGATTCTTTTCATGTAAAATACTTGTTTAGAAGAACCATTTATTTAAAAGAACTTATGAGATAAAGTTGCCAATTCTATTAAAAATAATGTTATTTTAATGTTGTATGTATTGTTTATTTGCAAGAAGAGAGAAAAAGAGAGGAAGAAAGAGGAAGAGACAGAGATTGATTGACAGATAGGTAAAAGACATACCAGTGCTTCCTTGTACTGAAAAAGATCTGCACATACATGTGCCCCTCTGGCATTACAGGGGTACTGGGGAATCAAATCCGGGCCATCAGGCTTTGCAAGCAAGAACACCCAACTGATGAACCCTATATACAGTCCTTTCTTATTTTTAATATATTTCCTACTGCTCAAGTTCATTTTAAAGATTATATTATGCCATTAACTTAGAAAAAGCATCATTAAATCACTAACTGCATTTTTGTGTCACATCAGAAAATAGTTTCATTTTGATTTTTATCCCAAAGATTTTAATATAGGCCAAAGCAAAAATTAAAAGAAAGCAGTGAGAGAAATTCACTAAAAGACATTTGAGTAATGAATCTCTCTTTTTTTGTTGCTGTTGTTGTTAGTCTTGCCAAAGAAATTTTTAAATGCTGCTATTGAAATCTGAGATTGAGGTATAGATTTCTGCTTTTACAGAATACTGTATTTATGCCAAACTATGGGGGGGGGTTAAAAAATATGACACATTTTAAATTGTCCTCCTTGTTAGAGGAAATTCTGCCTATTGGAACTGAGTAATGTAAGAAGTCCAGATAGTTATTTCCTACCTCTTCCCTTTACTACTGATAGAAGGACTAAGAAACTCTCCTTTTACCATATTTATTCAGACATTTCTAAAGCTCTGGTTTTTATAAGAGCCTGTGATAGATGCCACAGACTGTCTACTGAAACATCACCTCCAAGTGTTTGCTAGTCTGCTTTTCTTCTTTCCTTCATTAGCTTCAGTCTGTTCTCAGTATTACCCTCCTATCATGAGTAAATGAACAAATTTTATCTAGAGAAAACGTCTAAGTATCTCTTGGTTTGTGAACAAGTTTGAAAAATAGTCATATACGTTTTTTAAGGCATTGTTTGATGATAAGTGAAGAAATAGATTTTAACATTCAACTCTTTTTTTAAAATGTTTTTTATATCATTCAACTTTGAAACACAAAGGCTAGCCAAGAATCTCTGGGAATAGAATTGTGCTGTGTATTCTCTTCTGTGCTCACTGGATTTTCCAAGATCAACATTGCTGAAGCAGTCTGACCTGGGGAAATTTTCAGCTTGTCAAACTTCTTTCGCTGAGAGTATAGCAAGGTTAAACTAAAGATGTGCTTAACTGACTCCCTGGCTTAGTTCCAGCATGTGCAATAACACAGTTTTGAAGTGAACATACTTAATCATAAAGCTTGCTCTGGGAGAAAAGAAATTGATAGCTTTTGCAGTTAAGGCACTTGCCTCGAGTGCCCAAGGCCCCGGGGTTCAATTCCCCAGTGCCCCCATAGGCCAGACCCACAAGGTGGTGGCCTAGGTGCTCACTCCTCTTCTCTCTCTTTCTCTCTCTCTCTCTCCTTGAGAATGAATAAATAAAATATTTTGAAAAAAAGTCACACAGACATTTGAAAATTGTTATTTGAACTGTGCAAAGACACAAGTTCATAGAGAAATCATACCATTCAGGAGGCATTAGCAAATCTTTTATAAAGATATTAATGTTAACATAATGATAGAAAAGGGTAAGCAAAGCAGAATATGTATTCAGTATGGGTATGTCTTTTTAAAAATATTTTATTTATTCATTTTCAAGAAAAGAGAGAAAGAGAGAGACAGAGACAGAGAGAGAGTCTGGCTTATGTGGGTACTGGGGAATTGAACCCAGGGCCTTAGGCACTGGAGGCAAGTGCCTTAACCGCTGAGCCACCTCTCCAGCCTGGGTATGTCTCTTTGCAGAGAGCTATTTGAGAAAAAAAAAAATCAGGCAAGTAAAAATGTAGTCCCATATGGTTAGATATCAGAGAAGTTATGGGATTTCATTTTAAAAGTGAGTATAGGTAATTCATAGCTGGCCTTGGAAGGCATATTTTAATTGATATGAGATAGCTTTAAAAGAACTTTGCTTCAGAAATTATGCAGTCAGAACTGCGATTAAGCATTTACTTTGAAGAATATTTTGGATACATTGAATTGGGGAGAGTTAGAAATCAGAATTATTGAGGTGCCTATCAGTGTTTTTCTATCATTAGTGTTAATGTAAAAGGGCTTTGTTTCTTGAGACCATATATCATTAATGTACAAGTGTGGGAGAGAGAAAAACAAAGGGTGAGATGATTTGAGTGCTTGTCCACTGCCAAGCTCGTGATGAGGTTTCATTGCTATACTAACAGTCATAAGTCACAAAATCTTTAAGAGGTGATTAGGCCAAGACAATTCCACTCTTATGAGAAGGTTCAATGCTTTAAGAAGGAGTCGTTGATTGTGGGCCTCTCGCTTTTCCTCTCCATCCTCCCTCCCTCCCTCCCTCCTTTTCTCTTTCTGCCATCCTGTGACTAAGAAATAATATCCTTGTAATATTTGGCATCCCAGTTTACAGAACTGTGGGCCAGTACATTTCTGTTCAGTACGCTTCCTGGTTTGCTATATTTTTGTTATAGCAACACAAACAAGTTAAAACAAAGATGAAGACTGTATTAAATTAGAGTTAAAGTCAGCTTAATGAAATACACAAGAAGTAGGAAAAATTAAAGCAGGAGCATTCTGGAACCATAGACATACCACTAGAAATTGAAGTCTATGAAAGTAGCCAATAATCTAGAGCAAAAGTATACAAACACACATGTAGATTTCACATTGATATGCAACCCTATCCTCCTGGTAAAGTATATCTACTTGTTATTGGCTTTATTTTTAACATATTTATTGTCAATACATACATTGTATGAGCAAATCTTGTGGGGGGTACCCCCATTTCCCTTTGTGATTTTATCTTTTATCTTAGAATGTATGCTATGCTTATTTTTTGCATCTTATCTGCTTAGCATAGACCTCTGAGGCATGCAGACATGGGGAAGAGTTTAGCAGCCCAAGACTATACTTGGCTTAGACAAAATACAAATATTTCCTTTTCCTAAACAATGCACCTAACAACATATTGGAAACCTGTGATCCACACCTACCTCATACTGCATTTATACATCATTCCAAACTATGAAATAGACTTTTCCCTCTCTGGTGATCATTATTGGTGATCAATTTCTATTCCAATATGTTCTTAAATAGATTCAGAATTGAACCAGCAGGGGTCATCCAGCCTAAACTGGTTTTGGATACATACACAGTGAGGCAAACTGCGAGCTAAGTGAAATTTTAAGGGACGCCTCTATTTGCTATTTTATGCCCATGTATTTTCACATGTTTAAAATCAGATGCAACATAGGAAGAGACATGCATCATAGAGAAAAGTTTATATAATCCAAGTCTGTCATTCAAAAGAATGAATTAACCGACCTAAAGACCTCTAGCAACTGAGCCAGAGGAATCTCATGGATTCCTTAGGCAGAAGGGCTCAGGACTAATCTGAGCTCTTGAGTAGTTGTCACTCAAGGGACCTGCTGCCCCTCTTGGTAGTGTAGTTAATCTTCTGCTCTCAACTCGCTCTTGTATGTAGCACACAAGGCCCATGGGCGGAAAGTGTATTGACATCAGTTAATACAGTTATGTGAGGGTAAGAGTTGTTAGTGGATAGGATCTGAAACATGTTTTGAGCTTGGGGAACAGACATCATACAAACTAAGCTTTTATAACAACACTGGGATAAGTTTCCCGACTAGGGATGGGATGAATAAGGCCCACACAGCCATTTTCTGATGCTTCTTATGATGGGCAGAAGCTCTCAGACTTCTGGCTTGCTGTCATTGACATAGACTCTCTGACTATTTTTGGATGTTCAGAACGAGTGGGTGGGGCCTTGTACTGTAGGGTGGGTATATTCTCCCTTTGAATATGTTATTGTATACTACTATATACTGAACATTTTCAGGAATAGATTTTAGGCATAGTAGTTCAAAATAATAAAGATAACTATGGAAGTTGATGGTCATATTATTCTCCTAACTGTAGCAATCATTTCACTATGCATATATACATTAAAACTTCATGACCTATACCTTAGGTATATGTATGTTGAATAAATAAGTGTCTAAACTAAACAGTTTTCTTATTTTCTGAAGAATAAATCATTATAAAAAATTATCTCCCTTTGGTCTCAATGAGAAATACAGATTTCTATAGGAAGTTTAATTTTGAACTGTAATGTACAAATTCCAATCTCTTGTCCTAAAATGCTAATCTAGCAGTATTCGCCTCACTTAGACTGATAAAGCCATTGCGTTCAGATTCTGCAAGCCCAAAATTCTTATGCAAAATTTTACACCAAGGAAGTTGTAAAAAGTCAAGTTTCTTTACTTTTTCACAGTAAAAGATTATTAAATCCCCTAATACTTGGCTTTTCCAAACTTCATGTATCATGTCAGATTCTATATTGCTAAAATAAAGTTACTGTAGACAAAATTCAGTACTTTCCACCATTTCTGAAATCAGTGTTATAGACTGCTCCCTGAAGCCAGGAGTTATTTATTAAATGAAAATAATAGTACCAGCCTCAGAGGCTCCCAAAATAATCCAGCTATTGCCAGGACTCTCGGTCACCCACAAGAAATGAATGGTAAACCCTTTTGCTGAAGATTCCATAATCTTCAGTTGAAGGATGTGGATAAAGCCCAATGGAACTGAGCTGGAAGCCTCTTCTTTGCTGGCTAGATCTCACAGGACTGGAAGGTGTTAGCAGGCTGCTGGGAGGGAAGGGGCACAGAGTCTCACCCAATGGTAGTCTTGATATGCAACTGCTAGACACGTTATTCCTCAAAAATTTAAATCATATTTTGATCTTTTTCTTTCTTATGATGTGTTCTCTTTCATCTTTCTATATTCCAGAATTGTTTTTCTTAGCTAAAAAATGGAGAATCAAAATAAAATAGAAATTCCCTCACACCAGAGGAAAAAGTCTCTAACACGATATTGTCAGGAAGTTTTATGTTAACTGTTATTCTTAGCTTTCCCCAAATGCTCATACAGCAGAGATTTCATAGGTTATTTCTGCAATTTGGTAGTAATCATTTAAATTATACATTTAAAATGATTATCTATTCTAAAACAATTGGCCTGATGAATTCATTCCATAAAAAGCCATTGTTTTATGCCAACACTTATGTAGTCAAGAGACATTTAAGTCTCACATTTTTAAGTTCTTGACTTTTAATGTCAAAAGAAACATGCATATTAAGTCAGTAATCAAAGGGAAAAATCCTATAATTGTGTGTATTATCTTATTTTCAATTCAAAGTTGCTTTCGATACTTCATTTTATTATTTATATTTTATTCCCAACAATATTTTCAAGAAGCTAAATTTAGGAAACTAATAGTATTTGCAGTAAGAAATATTTGATAAGAATTAATGGCCTAGATATCAAGACTAAAACATTAAACTAAATATTGAATTAATACACAAGTAATGATATTTTAAAAAAAGTTAAAGTAGTTTGAACTGATGAGGATGAACACACTTTCACAGTTTATGATATAAATTGATTAAAAATACTTTAAGACAATGAAAACACACTCATATAAAGTGTGGTTTTATACATTACATATATAGAATATATTCTATACATTCTATTGCTAAATATGGAAACCTTTTTATTCTATTGCTAAATAAGGAATATTTTTTACAGTTTTTTATCGTATATATTTGTATGACTATATATATATATATATTTTTTTTTTTACCTGAAGTGTCAAGAAAAAAAGCTGCATCCACACTAAACATACTAAAAGACCGATTAACTGATTAAAGCAGTGATTTAGAGAGTATGGATGTTGCAGGTCCAAGGTCAAATTACTTTGGGCTATCTTAGCGCCCCATAAATAGCCTTTTTTTGCCCATTTCTATATAAGACCTTCTGTGCTTGAGACCCCAAAGCTCGGAATGCCATCAGACAGCAGCTGAGGTCTACAGCAAGGATTTCCACACTTCGTTGTCATCTGCCACCTGAAACTCCATTTATGTCTTAGCAATGTATCTTGGTTTATGCCATCCTTTATTTTTTTACTATAATTTCTCATAAATCATAGATTTTGGGGTAATCTCAAACTGTGATCTTATGTCATAGTCAATCATGTCTTAAATTTTGCTCCAGAATAAGTTGAGAGCTGTGTGTATGTGTGTGTGTGTGTGTGTGTTTAAAAGGTACACATATTAATTTCACTTTATATGTAATTTGTTTATAAATGGTTTATGGCCAGTTTTTCCTAGGGATGTTCTAACAAAATTCCATCAACTAGATAGCCTAAACCAAGAAATAAACACTATTCTCTCATACTTCTAAAGGCTGAACATATGAAATCAATGAGCTGACAATATCATATCATTTCTAAAATCTCTTAAGAAAAGATTCTTCCTGTGCTAGAGAGAAGGCTTACCAGTTAAGGCATTTCCCTGCAAAAACAGAGGGACCTGAGTTCAATTCCCCAGTACCCACCTAAAGTCAGGTACTCAACGTGGTGAATGTGTCTGGAGTTCATTTGCAGTGGCTGGAGGCCTTGGCATACCCATTCTGTCTCTCTATCTTCCTCTTTCAGTCTCTCAAATAAATAAATAAATAAATAAATAAATAAATAAAATATTCTTTTTAAAAAAGATTCTATCTTTTTATATATTATAGGGGTTACAAAAACATTTGTTTGTCCTTTGGATACTCTAATATATTTCTATGTAGGTCATATGCTATGATCTTATATCTTATTCTTTCTGAGTGTGTATGCTTATATTAATAGTTTCCTCTTCATCGAAGGACAGTAGAGATTGAATTCAGTATTGCCCTAATTCGTCACATTTAAGTTTGATTGTTTCTTCTCATATGGAGTCCAATTTCTAGATAATCTTTCACTTATGAAGTCCCAGGCATGAATAAATTTAAGGAGAGATGGACCTAGTATTGATTATTGTGGTGATTAATCATGACTGTTATCTTGGTTTAGAATCACCTAGGAGATCATAGAATAACACCTCTGGCATGTGTCTGTGAGGTCACTTGTAGAAGATGCACTGAGAGGAAAGACCTACCTCCGAATATGGGTAGGCCAATCATGAGCTGTGTGGAATGAAAGGAGGCCAAGGAAGCTGTTAGAGCACCGTTTTCTGTTTTTTGATCCTCTGGGATGTGAACTGCTTTGTTTCAATATTCTTTTCCCACCATGCTGGATTGAAATCTTTATATTGGTAAGCCAACATGCATCTTTCCCCCTTTAATTTGCTTCTGTCGGGAATTTTTTTACAGTGACACAAAGTAACTTAGACTATGATAAACATGCCTTGAATATATCATTCATAACTACCGAGTAATAAAAGTTCCATATGGACAGGGAGAGAACCATGGTAAACATAGCACATCATGAATGCACAATGCACAGAGACCAGTCCCACTTGACTCTTCATGTGTTTATACTATTCAATGTAGTCAGTGTCAACCAAGAAACCGAAATAGAGCATTTATTTTCAAATTTCTACATGTGATTTTCTTTTTGTAACCAATTAAATGAGTTACCCGATGCTATCACTACTCCCATTCATTTGTGACCACTCTCCCTCTACTACCCTCCCACTATAAAATGTGAGGATGTTATTTTCAGATACTCGTTCATGGCTGTGATTGTATAAGAATTACATTTTCATAGGTGTTATTAATCCAACTCAATGAAACAACAGTTTCACACACATTTTATTTTTATTTTTATATGCATATATCTGTGTGGTTACAGGCACATATGCATGTTTTTATATGAGCATGTGGTTGCATGTAAACATGTGCATGTCGAGGCCAGGCAACAATGGCAGGTACCTTCCTCGATGGCTTCTTCTCATTATTATTAATAGACAAAGTCTCTCATTAAACCTAGAACTCACCAACATGGCCAGGCTTGGTAGCCAACACTAGACATCCATGTGCATCTATCTCCCAAGAGCTAGGATTTAAAGCTGCCCAAGATTTTACATAGACACTGGGGGTCCACATACAGTTAGTTGGTCCTGATTCTACAGCGAGCACTGGACCCACGGAGCCATCTCCCCTGCCTTCAAGTATTAAAATTAATAAATGTAATAATAGAGCGCATGCTTGTTCAGAGGAGTGTCAGAATTTGATTGACATGGATTTACTTAAACTGATAACTTCAGGAATTCATTTCCCTTATATGATTCCCAGTTTATTCCTGTGCAAATGAATACACTGTCCTTATAAGGTTGCGTAATGCCAGTGATTAGGCCAGAAAGCACAGTGCAATAAACAGGGATGATTGTTACTCAGGCCAATAACAACTCTTTACAATGTGTGTTCCTATATGAACAGGTATTTTGCCCTTATTGACAGCCTTTTACCAAACTTCATCCCAGGTGCTGAATGTGGGTCCCTTTCTCTTATATTATATTGAATTGGCTTTTCTATAGGGTGATAACCAATGAATCAGAGAACTACATTGAGTCTTTGGAAGCACAAAATACAATTAATAAGATTTTAGAATTCAAGTATAAATAGTAATATATGTTTGTAAAAGCACATAAACTGATTTTAGGGCAGTAGCAAAAAGTAAGTAATATTAAGGTATTTATAAAAGTAACTATAAGATATAGTTCCATTGATTAAAATGAATCAAATATTTTAGAAATTGGTGATTATGAGGTCAATAAAACTTTCCGTGGTAATTTTAGTAGTTTTTTAATTCTATAGTTACCCTCTCTGTAGAAGAAAAGGGACTTTCTGGTGTTTACCCAGGAATGATTGATAGGATGCTTACACACACAAGCACACACACATAAATGATCTCAGATAAAATTTGTACTGACACCTCCACAGCATGAGAAAACCAAAGCCAGCCACGCGAAGTAGCCATGTGGAGAGAGGTCACTGAAAGCCACTTCTGCTTACTTTACCCAGACTGACCCAAGGGCCGGACAAACGAGTAAAGCAGCTTTCTTCAATATTTGATCAAAGCCAAGTTTTTAAATGATTTTATCCCCACCTGACAACTGAACATAACTACACCAGAAACTCCCCAGAGAAACAACTAGTAGAGCCCAGGGATTCTCGTTTAAATATGAAATGTCTCACAGAGGATCAGGATCGTGCCTTGAAGCCTTGGTCTCCAGACGGTGGTACAATAGAGAAGAAATTGGATACCAGCCATGTCAACGAACTGATTCACTGATGAGTTCATGACTAAATGACCGATTAGGAGGTGGGGGCGTATCTGGACCAAGTGGATCACTGGGATGTGCTATGAAATGGTAGAACTTCTTTCCATAAACTTTCTCATTCTCCTCTTCCTTCCATCCACCACGAGGTGAAGCACCTGACTGCTGTACAATGCTTGACTTACTGTCATTACTTTTCTTGCTGCTATGACCAAGTTTGTAGAGCAAAGGTTTCTCTGAGCTCATGGTTGGAAGCCAAGCAAAGCTCTTGGTCTGTGGCAATTGGCAGTAGTAACTGTCAGAAGTTGTGGACAACCAGAAAGTAGAAAGAACTGTCTTGGAGAAAGGACTGGAGGCAGATGGCACCTTTCTGCAGGTTGTAGCCACAAATGCTGCATCAACTCTCAAACCAGCATCACCATCTGGATCCAGAGTGTCTAAAACATAGGCCCAGTGGGAACAATCCAGATTCAAGCTATGTCTGCAACTATAAAAACTTCGATTATAGCACACTAGTTTGTCAAATCAAATCTGACACGTTTCAAAGATCTAACTATTTGAAGGCTTCAGGTAGCTGTGAGGAATAAGAGAAGCAGGGAAGTCCAACCAACCCATTGACTTTTGCCTTTGACATATAACATGCTGGCAGAGTGAGGACAGGCTTCAAATGGGAATCGCAGCTCCATCACTTAGAGCAAGGTACTTAATCCATGAAACACCCCTCTTTTGTTTTCCAATGATTTCCTGGCATCTGAAGCATTTTCATGAGATCTGGGTCCCAAGTATCTATGCATTTCAGGATGTGTTAACATAGGCAGTCCTGAACAGCCCCAGAGTGCAAGGTTAAAAGCGAACACGAGGTCATTTGCATTAGGTTTTAATTCCATGACTTTCATCAGCATATTCGAAGGAGATTACAGAGCTTCTTGTTCTCTTTGGCACATATTTTAATACATGTGTGTGTTTATCTTCCTAGAAGTAGATAAAAAAGAAATGAATCTGTTTTAGGAAGAAACCAGAAATTTCACATTTGTAAAATACATCTGAAATTCATTATTGCTATTTTTCTCAAGTAATAATTGACATAGATAGCCTGAGACCCTCATGGTGTCAATTATTACTTGAGAAAAATAGCAATAATGAATTTCAGATGTATTTTACAAAAAATGTTATTTATCATTTAAATAGCACATACATTTAATGGGATCAATGTGAACCAAATTCAAGTAAGAGAAGCTTACATGTCATCAGAACATTTGTCTATATTCCTGTTGCCTAGATCTGATGTTTTATTGTGGAACAAAAAGATTTGGGCAACTCTCTACTTTTGATAGTCTTTTCATACAAAATTCATAACAAAGAACTAAGTAATAGTTGGCCCTTTAATGTGCTACTGAACCATAGCCCTTCATTTGAAAAATGCTGCTATCAAAAATAATGACAATCTCCATCTGTGTAACAGTCTTCATTTTTAAATATCCCAGAATACTGGCTTCAGCATCCACTTTGTTGTCTTGATGGGTTGATGTACGGCTCAGTCTTCTTTGGTCCTTAAAGCATGATGACTAACTAGCCTGTAACAAAGACTTTAATTGGATGTCTTCGATACCTCAGCTTGTAAGCAGTTCCACTCAGTTAATTTAAGTGAGCCTTTAAATATTCAAAGGTGCCCATGCTTTTCTTAATTGTGTTTAATTTTTTAATAAAGCACTTAAAGAGGCATTAACAAACCACTGGAAACACTGACTCAAGTGCTACTGTTTGTGACCTTGCACTTTCCGTTTCTAAACTTTGCCCAGTGTTTTCTTCTTTTGACCTTTCACTTGCAGAATTTATATTAATTTGTACCCTAGTATTAAATATTCACTTTCAGAATGTATTATTAATTTAATATATTGCTCAAATTAGTTGCTTCTTAAAAACTTTAATTGCTAAGAATGAGCTGTATTTTACTGCATCTCAAATGGTCAAGCCATGTTTGAGGGTTACATTTATAGTTTCATAAAAGAAAGTTGAAAGATATCATTATGCTTTGCATTTTAACTTTGCTTTATAATTTATGCTACCAGAAACAAGGCCAAGAAGGTATAATAATGTTTTAACTAATGGACTAATGATGCTACTTTTTTTTTTTTACAGAATCCTTTATCAAAGCTAAAAGCTTTGAGAAATAAAATTCTAGGCTGCATTTCTTCCATGTCACAAAGAAAGGTATGATGTTTGAAAATATATATATATCTAAATATCCTAATACAGTTCAAATTAAATATTCTAACGCCTGAAAGATAATTTTCAAAGAATGATCTTAAAGAAACTGGCAATATTATAACCATTTTAATTTAGTTATTGAAAAAAATTCCTAGTTCACTCTTCAGAGAGTGAAAGTGAGATAAACATCAGTCTTGGAAGCAGTCTAAGCAGTGATTCTGTGATTTTCTTTTGAACTTTAAATAAATAGAAAATTTCTCTTTCCAATTATCAAAAGTTATTATAAACTTTACTAGAACACTTAAACAACACACTAATTCACTTTATTGAGAATAAGTAAATGAACTTTCTAGCAATGATGTCAATCAATTATAGCACGATTCATTAATTGCCTTCTTGACATGTGTGATTATAGAAGAAATATTTTTAGTTCATAGTCAAGCCAATATTTTCTCCACTTTATAAAATAAGTACCTGAGATTAATTAGAAATTGCTATGGAAATTATTTGAATCCTATGGTTATCCAGATGCTGAGGATGAATGACTGCATATGTGCAGAAAGCAATGCACTTGTTCATATTCACAGGTAAAACCCAATTGCAGTCGTGTAGATACTATTAAATTCTTTAAAAAAAGACGTTGGGTTTTAACAATTATTAAAATATAGTACATTTTTAATCTGTTATGTGGATGATATGTGGTTTTGATTGAAGCACTAAAAGAACAATACTTTTCAGAGTACATTTGTTTGGAAATGAAAAAGAGGTTCAATTAGAAGTGTACATAAATATAAATAACTTGTTACAAATGATAACCTTAAATTCATTTTTAAAAATATTGTAAAGCTAATCAATGGAAACCAAAACCTAGTGTCATTTGGCCAAAAGTCACCCAGACAAGTGTGTTCCAGAAAATACATTGACACGTAAGGTATAGACACTGGAAAGTACAGAAAATCACAGGAAATAAAACATGTAAAATTGTTAAGATGCATTTTCCTAAGTATCAAAGAAAAACTTGGTATATGGCAATATCCCAAATGTACAAAAAATAAAATGCAGAGAAAAACAGATTTTTGGTTTTAATGTTTGCCTAATGCCTTGTCATTCCTGAAAAGCCTTTTCCTAAACTTCTATTTCTGAAAATAATAATTCATCTTAGTCATGCATTCATAACGACCAGAGATTCTGGGAAGTAAGTAATCTCCCATGTCAACCTCACAGTATGTGAGAATTTGGGCTTTCAGTCTGGGGCCATCCAACCATAATACCCGTGTGTGCCTCCTGAAGAGGTCTGAATAGCTGAGGGTTTCCTTCCCACGTAACTCTATGTCCTATAAAAAGTCTTCTTTGCTTTCCTGCGTGTCACTTGCCTCTTGACTTTGGTTTGAGATTCTATTTCGCACATTCCATCTAATGTCACCAGAAGATAGCTTCCACCCAGTGAGATCAGACCTGCAGGCTTCCCTCAGTCTACCCCAGTGTACTTTTGGATCACCCTGCTTTCTGGGTCCTCAGCAGGGCTCAGAGAACACAAGGCACTTTGCACTTTGGACTTTCATGGTAGATTTTTCAGTTGCTAAAAACCATGGGTGAAACACTGCTGAATTTTATCCTTTGTTAATTGTTTTATTCATCAGCGAAATAATTGGGTTTTAATTATTTGTGTGTGAGTGAGCATGCAATCCTTCCTGAGAACACGGCATATTAAGCATGTGCCTCTTGGCCTTCCCCTTAACAGCTGCACTGCCCTTTCTATTTGCGGAATCCTCCTTGCATCCTTCACCCTTAGCCACATTGTGATCTCAGTCAGAGCACTGCCCTTATTCTTAGTCAACCTCAAACTACTGGCTTTAAAACCTCCCCTGTCTATATTTGAATAGTTTCCTGACCCATATTACTTCTTCCAAATCTCTGATTCTTTAATCATGAATATATTTTGGGATGACTTTGACTCTCCTACTTCCAAGGCTGTTTACTGGGCTCCTATTGGAAAATGAAAAGGTATCCTTGTCTTTCCAAAGTTTCATTTTAATTCTTAATTTAGAAAGCTTCCCTTAACAGACCTAGGACCATGAGGATTTACCTGATTTGTAGGATTCTAATGGAATTCCTATGTTCTCTATCCTATGCTGTAATAGATAAAAAGGTTAGTTTCCTAGGAGATTAACTTTTTGAAATTCAACTTATCTTTGCTTTTGTGCTATATTTTTGCTTTATAGCAATTAGTCGATAATTAATAGTTAAGCCAAGGGTATTCATATAGTATTTAACTTAGGTTTTTCATGTTTTTCCCTGTGAATATTTGATGTCAACTGTGTGCTTTTTTTAAAGTGAAGAATAAAAGAAACTGCTAGCCACGTTAGGGCAACAGGATCTCAAAACCAATGGCTTCCTAGTGGCTCAATGCAGAATCATCCTGGTTCCTGTAGAGAAAATCTAGACCATTTCACTTTACTACTGGTCAGAAATGTCAGAAGGGAGCATCTGTTCTTTATTATTTTTAAATCTCATCAGAGGGTGAATACATGTCTTAGTTCTTATCTATTCCTTTTTTTGGGGAGAGGAAGGAATATAAAAGGATTAATCCCTCCCCAAGAACCTGACCCCAAACATCTGGCACCTGGAGCAAATTGACCAGACTAGCTATCCACTCAGGGGTTCCCATAAAAAGGCGCTCCCAAGGTCTTAAACTGGGCTTCTCATTTTCTGGGGTACACTTCTTGCTCCTTTCTTGGGCAAGAGTCCTGAATTCCTTCCCTTAAACTCTTCCACTCTTAAAATTCTCCTTACTAAAGGTTGAAGCTATAATAAAATCTTTCATTATCTTATACTCTGGTTAGAAGATTTCATTCATTGAATTCATAAGTCAAGAATTTGGAGACTTCAAACTTCCGAGAAGTTTTTGTGACAGCTGAATTTGCTGGTTCCCTAAATAATGAGTTACTGCCCAGCCAAGAGCCAAGATTAAGCTCCAACACTCTCAAGAAACCCCCAAATTCCCTTATCATTAGAGAAGCCTTGTAGGTAGAAGCAAGGAACTAGTCATTTTCTCTATAGAGTAGATTATTGTGCTGCTGCATGTGCCTTGAGAATCCTATTGAGGAGTCAGAAAACACACCACTTTCTTTCCTGTGTCTCCACCTGTGATCCTGGTGAATGCTGTTAAATGATTCAGAATATGCATTCCTTTATCTCAAATAGAGTTGCAATGAGGTACATATTTCTAGGAAAGCACAACTTCAAGGATGGCTACAAAAGTCATGTTGTCCTAAAAACAAAAGCATCAGTCATAGTATTATTTCATATGCCATTGAGAAAAATGCAGAAAGTTTTAAATTGCTTTTCTGAAACTAATTTGCAAAAAAGCACATTTAAAGAAAGACTGATAATTATTAGTTTGCTATAATTATTTTAAAGTGCATAAGCCCCCAAAACTGAAGATAGAAAATTTTCTGTTTCTTTAAGCAGTATTTAAGGTGAATTACACAAACTGGGTTGTCCGCAGAGAAAGCTCTTATGATTTCATTTCCTAAATAAGCTCATAGTTGAGATAATAATTATGCAAACACATATTCTGTAAATGGCTATTGCATTTCTTAATTAGGGAAAGATATATTAATCACTATAATGTTAACTTTCCTAGCTGTTGTCCATTTCTTATCAGAAAACGTAGCAATATTTTTATTTCTAAAATCTGATGGACTAAAGTTTTTAAAAGAAAAAGTCTACTTCAAAAGATTTCATTGTTCTCTAAGATTATAATTTTATCTTTTTTCTTCTGGTGTAATTGCATGATAAAATTATGTGTGAAAAGAGAATTTCCAGCTACTCCCTAGAATAAAGGTTGAGTAAAGGTTAAGTTGAGCATAACTCTGTTTCTAACACATTGTTGCCCTATAGGCAGGATAATCTAATTTCACTTTTCTTCTGATTCCTTTGGAGTACTGAATCTTCAGGTTTCCCATTTTGTTGTTATTTTTTATTCCTATATTCTTGCTCTCATTCCTTTCACAAGATGGCATGATTGCAGTTATTTAGGGAATACTCAACGCTGTAGAGTGGGCAAGTGTCTCTTAAATGTCTATTGGTCTGCACTTCTTGGAAGTCATGGGGGATAGTAGAATTTTAAAGACATAAAGACTAATGGAGGTCTTTAAGTAGTTGTGGCATACCCTTGAAGGGATTTGTGAGACATGGCCTCATTACTTTCATTTTTCTTTGACTATGAAATAAATGGATTTATACTGCCTTGTACTCCAACCATGATAGGCTATTTTGCCAAGAAATGGAATAATTGACCAACGGCTAAAATCTGACAAAACTAAAAGTCAAACATTGATCTTTAGTGACCACAGATTTTGATATGTTGATGCAGTGCTATAAAGCTGATAGTATTTTTGATGTCTTTTTTATATTTGCACATCTGCATTTCTGCCAACATGGCATATCTTTTAGTAGTAGTTTATTTTTTTCACATTGCATTTCTGCTGGTTGGCTCGAGAATTCTTATGAGGGCTGCAGAGAATGTTGGAGCCTAATTTCTGCATACATTCTTCTATTTGTCTTAAAAAGAATAATTTAGCTAAGTAGTTTTATTTATTTTTTGTATGACTCAAATCACATAGTGTGAACGTGGTTTTAATATCCAGACCAATTGAGCCAGGGAGATGGCTTAGTAGCTACAGGCCTGCTTGACGTAGGTTTAATCTTTTGCACCCATGCAAAGCTGGATACAAAGTAAGCATGCTGCATTTGTACCTCTAATGTGCCTTCAGGAATATGAGTGGAAGCCAAAAGCATCTGGAAGCTCATAGGCAGAAGAAGCCAAACAAGAAAGGACCTATCTCAAAAGATGATGGAGAGGAGAAATATCAGAATTGTCTTCTTACCTCCATATGTACAGCATGACACACACACATAAATAAATAAGTTGATGGATTATTAATTTCAGACTATTTCATGCTTAATATTAGCATAATACTTTTCAAAAAACTCATTTGGCTTTTAATTTGTCTTACATGTTGTTTTGATTATATGCCAACTACGATTACACAATGATCACTGAAACATAATATAGGATATGCTGGATAAAATGAGGGAATGCTGCATCCTGGGTTGGATGAGGGAGTGCTGCATCCTGGGTAGGATGAGGGAATGTTTTTTCCTGGGTAGGATGAGGTGTTGTAGTCAGCTTTCTCATTGATACAGAAAACAAACCAACCAAAATGTGGCTTGTGGAGTAATGGGTTTATTTGGCCTATCGACTCATGGGGGAGACTCCATCATGGCAGGGAAAATGATGGCATGAGCAGAGGATGGGCATCACCTCTGTCACAGCACTGCAAACAATGGCAGGAAGATGTGCCAAATACTGGCAAGGGGAAGCTAGTTTATAACCCCATAAACCCACCACCAACACAGCTCTAGTGAAGTTCTAATATCCAAACTGCCAGCATCTGGGGGTGGATTATTCAGATCACATTTGTTTGTGGGAGAGACCTGGATCAAACCATGACAGTCTTCCTCTGGTCCCCACAAACTAGTAATCATACATGATGTAAAATACAATGCATTAATCTCAACTCCATAAATCCCCACAGTTTTTCTTTCATCTGAGACATAATACAAACACACACACACACACACACACACACACACACAATTCCGTAATGACACAGAATATTCACATTGCAAATAGCATTAGGCATGGCAAAGACAGACTGAACCAATACAAGATTTAAAACCAACAGGGCAATATCAAACTCTATTTCCAAGTCTGATAATTCCAACCAGTAACAACTCTCTTGAATATCTGACTCTACCCCTACAGCTCAGCTAATCACAGTCCCAGAAACCTCCATCGAGTGCTGGCAGCTCTCCTTGGCAGCCATTTCTTAGTCCTCTGCATTTCACTGGGTCTCCACTGCAACCCACTGGATCCTCCTCATGGCTCCATTGGGCCTCCATGCAGGCAATCCAGCACACCTGCTTCACACTGCCACTGGCCAAAAACCATGTTGCAAGTCCAATGACCCACTTTTCCTGCATTTGTTATACTCTAGGTGGGCTACCAACTTGTTAATCTGGGGGGAATAAATTCAATTTTGAAGAGCAGTAAACCTCCATCATCATTCAGGCCCCTTACTTCAAGAGTCCACTTCCTTTCTGCTGTCTCAATGCAGACCAGCTGGCCCTATCTCAATGGTCGTAGTCTCTCAACAATTGCAGCTGAACAGGCATAAATTTCAGCCTAAAGATTTAATTTCTTTTTGTGCCATCTCCTTCTGCTCACACCTGTCCATTTCTATGCAAATCAACACTGCTCAATCTCAGGGCATAGTAAAGCAGAATGCAGCAACATCGCATACAAACTGCTTCTGGAACAGTCTTGACAAAGTTATTTCTCACCCTCTGCAACAGTCCACAGTTCTCACTGCATTCAGGTCTTTCAACCCTGGCCAGAATCCATGAAGCTGTACTTAAAGCACTGCAAGGCATCTCTTAGGCATAGATTTCCAATTCTTCCACATTTCTCTCTTGTATATCAGTTCCAAAAGATCAAAGTCACAGAATCAGTGTTCTACCAGCAGAAGACCCACATTCTGGTACCAAAACTATTGTAGTCAACTTTCTCATTGCTGCATGGAAAGAACCCAACCAAAAATGGTGGCTTGTGGGAGGAATGGGTTTATTTTGGTTTATGGACTCAAATGGAGACTCCATCATGGCAGGGAATATGATGGCATGTGCAGATGGTGGACATCACCTCCTCCACAGCACTGCAAACAGCGGCAGGAAGGTGTGCCAAATACTGGCAAAGGGAAGCTGGCTTATTATACCCATAAGCCCGCCTCCAACAACACAGCTTCAGTGAGTTTCTAATACCCAAAATGCCATCAGCTGGGGATCGAACATTCAGAACACATTTGTGTGTGGGGGGGGACACCTGGATCAAACCATGATATGAGGGAATGCTTTTTCCTGCATAGGAAGAGGGAATGATGTATCCTGGGTAGCATGAAGGAATGCTGTATCATGGATAAGTTGTTGGAATACATGTAGATATGAAGAATAAAGTATGAAAATCTCTATAAAATGCAAATGGTAGGTTAAAAAATAACTCAATATTTATTCATTAAGTGTGTTAAATATATCATAATAACATGATTTGGTGATAGTTTAGGCAACTGAATGCGGAAGTATGGGAGTTCTGAACAATTGACAGTATTTCCATAAATAAAACAACTCTTCTAAAATTTAAAGATCATTTAGAAAAGTCTGAAATGTTTTTTATCTATATCATTCATTTTACTGTGGAAGAAGCTGAATGCCTTGAAGGTGGATTCATTTTACTAGGATGGGTCCAAATTCTTAGTTAAACACATCAAAAATAAAGTTTTGAGAATTTTTTATGTTTTAATGTATGACATCATCCAAATATCTTGGTTTAAAGTATAATCTTTGCAGATATTTTATATACATAATTTGGTATCTTGGTTTAAAGGATATCTTGGTTTAAAGGATAATCTTTGTAGATATTTTATATACATAATTTATGACCACTGATTTAATGGTGGGTTATATTAACTAAGTCCAAGAATGCTTTTAACTAATAATCTTTCAGTGGATTGAAATACTATTTTTCCCCATAACCTTTAAGAACTTAATGTCTGTTCTTTCTTGTCCTCGATTGATGATTCAATTATAGATTTTCTTTGACTCTGCCGAATTCATATCTCTTATATTTGATCATTTTTATTTCCAGTTACTGAAAATTTCTTGTTTTACCAATAACGTTGATGTAGACTTTTAAAAAAATTTATTAGAAAGTCATGAAGAATGTTCCTTTGTTCTACAATGATTTGTGTTTGAGTTCTAATGAAATGAACAAAGCCAGGAAAGTTATAACATTAATTATGTGCATTTAAAGTATTTAAGCAATACATCTAATTTTCAAGATTGCGGTAAAATGTGGGGTGATGTACCCTTCATATTCCTTCTCTATTGTTTTATTTTCTAGAATATGTTTGTATAAGTAATAGACCACCAATACCATTCATAACTATTGAAGGATCCTGGTAAGTGTATGGAACCTAATGATCCTAGGTGATAATGGTATTTTTGGGGAGTTCCTTGGCTTCCCCTCTATATCATCTATTCAAAAATGCACATTAAATGCTTAGAATGCTTTAATAAATGCAAAACACCTAGAGATCAGAATGAATAAAAAGAAGAGATAACCATAACCTAATGAAGTAAAATTCTTTAAAAAGTACTGTTACTTTTTATTAGCGTTATTAGAGTTATTAGAGTAATTAGGAAAATGAGTTATATTTGTAGAATTTATTGTATGTGCACAAATAATAGAGCTTGTCAAGCTGTCAGTTCAAGATGTACCAGGAAATTATAGAAATTATACTTGTAATAACCAAATCTTGTTTCAATGAATAGAAAAAAATCCGTTTCCAAAGAAGACAAAGGTAAAATAAGCACTTTAAGAAATCAAAGAAGAGGAATACAGAAAAGAGTCTCAATACTATTCAGTGGAGTTTTAACTGTGTCTCCAGAGACACAGCTTTCTCAGTGGATTTTCTGTTAGAAAAAAATGTGGGCAGTGAGTTTTGTTTGGTAATGGCTATCTATGAAGATATGATCATTTGGCATTTTTCAAGTAGTAAAATTAGGGAGATACCACCATATGCTATGGGGGCCATGATCCCTCACTATTAGAACATGTGTGTTAATGTCTTTGTGAGGAAATCATAGTCACAAATAGCAGAAAGGAAAAGCTACATGTTTTCCCAAGGGCTGTTTTTGCCAGGCTTACGAAAATGGCTTAGGGTGAGTGTGTGGGTGGCAAGCTGATTTCCCCAGGAGGAGGTGGTTAGGAAGAGAGCAACAGCACTGAGGTTAGAGTAGGTGATTTCTGCCACTTTCTTACCACCTTCTCCACTCTAAATTGTCATCGCTTTGCTCTCCATTGTCAGAAATATATAGTACAATAACAGTCATGAGTCACACTCTTAAGTGCTTTTACAAATGGGACATGAGACAGTGTATACAGTTGTGTATTAGGTGCACATAACTTCACAAATATTAAAGTTAGAGCAGTAGTACATTAAAAGCTTGCCTGTAAATCTGCTGGGTAATGAAGTCATAAATGTTAAAAGGGAAGTTTGTGGCAGTTAAATATCTTAGTAAATTATGTCACTTGTTATTAGTTCTACTGATAATTATTCCACTGATCAGAATGTGAGACTTCTATGAAGAGTTTAGTGATTAGTCATTATTAACTAAATCATTGTGGTAAAGTTTCCCTTCAGAAATGGACAGGCTAGTTGAACGAGGTGTGGGGCCTTGAAACGCAAGGCCAGAGGAGGGTAAGGATTTCCCGTGCTAAGGTTTTGCTCTCTTTGTAAAGCTAAGGAGCTAACTTCTCCTTCCATGCTCACTAGTCACGTGACTATTTGAAATATTACCTTTAGATTACATAACTGGAGGAGATTTTTTTAAATTTGGAAACTATCTTGTCTAGAATGGCCCCCAAACTCATTCCAGCTAACGCTGATCTAAAGACCCCCAAACCCCTTCTAGGCGGCTTCACCAATACCATTGCTGCTGCCTGAGAACAGCTGGAGGGAGAAACATGAAATTGATCCTCACAAAACACCTAATTTCAATTTGTAGGACTGAAGATTAGGAGGGGAAAAGATACTTCATAGCAATCCTTTTACTTTCCAGTTCTGAAGTCAGTAAAGGGATCCAAAAGTCTCCCTTCATCCACTAAATAAATTCTTAACTGCTTAAAATTTATAACCTGGGATTTCCCAGCCATGTCCTGCACTTGCTTCTTCCCTCTCAACATCTCAAAGAAATCCTATTGATTTGTTCTTTCCTAGCCAAGCAGTCCATGGGTTAGAAGGGAGTGGAGGCAATGAAGCAGGGAGAGCTGAGACCATGCATCAGGATACAGAACTCAAGAGCCCCCTGCTGCTGGGTGCTCATGATGAATGGTGCACACACATGGTGGTCTTGTGAGAAGCTGGAAAGGATCTGCTATGTGTTCCAGCATCAGGCTTCACTGGATCTGCAGGGTAGGTAGCCCAGATTTCTCCACATATGTTTTCCCAGATTGCAGGCACCATCATAGAACTTCACCGTCTTCTCTGAATCGATTATTTTTTTTCCATTCTCACTTTAGCAGTATTCCAAATGTTGACTTATTTCTTCAAGCACTTGTTCTGATTCCCTACATAAATAACCAATGTTTCCTGTGTCCATTAAGCTTTCTCTTTTGATTCAGACAAATTGACATTTTAATACATGTCCTCAACCATCCCAGGTTTATGTATGGCTTTGTAGTAGAAGAACCCTGTTCTGATGTTCTTTTATGGCCATAGGAAGTACATATTCTCTTAGGATCCAGCTTTGTTCCATGATAAATTCTTGAATGACTCACTAGATATGTGACTTCTGCATATCATACATTTAACTACTTAATTGTATATAAGTCAGCTAGCATCCTGAAAATTACACATATATTCTCCATTTAGCATTTGCAATAAATTCATAAGATAGAAATTGCCATAATAACTCCCATATGTGAAGGGTTGAACTCTTAGAGAGGATGGATCTTGTCCAAAGACACAAACTTGAAAGGTGCCTGAGAGCAATCTGAGTTTTATAACTTTATTTCTCATACTCTGAGAAATAAGAAAGAAATAGTGTGATAATAGAATCATTTAACTCAAACTTTCATTTTTCAGAAGAAAGCATGATATTAAGAAAGAGATAATGTCTTTCATCCCAAGGTGAAGGGGATTATGTGTTAGCTGTCACCGATTACGCAGGACAGACCCATGTGTCTGCCAGTGTTGGTCCAAGAAAGCAGGTGCCCACTGAAGCCCAGTACCATAACACAACTCTGTCTGGATGCTCTACTTCTGCTGTGTAATGTTGTAGATAATGTGAGAAAGCTGTTCCATGCAGGAAGAAAACTCACAAATAAACAAACAGCATTGCATTTATTAACACTAGCAAATGGGAACAGAAAATAGATGACTTTTGTAAAACATACTGTTTAACATACCATGAGAAGGATGCAGATTCCTTAATGGGGAGGGGGAGATAGCAATCTGTTCATATTGCCTGCCAGAAAGTTCTTGAATTTTAAATATGAATACTTTTATTATGACTGTGAAAACTGGCAGAGCTGGTATGCCTGACATTTTAACCAGAACAACAAGCAGGCTATGGTAATATTAGAGATATGCTGGACTCAAAAGTCACACTTATAAATGCACACAAATTACTGGGGTATTATGAATATTTTCTTCCCAACTTTTTCCCTATAAGTGTACTATAAGCTTTAACTAAGGGGCTGGAGAGATGACTCAGCAGTGAAGGTCCTTGCCTACAAAGCCTAAGGACCTGGGTTTGATTCCCCAGTACTTATTTACAGCCAGATGCATAAGGTTCCTTTAAGCTTTAACTGAGAGTGTTACTTCAAAGTTACTAATATCCTAAATAAAAATTATATAAGAAAAAAAACTAGCAACAACAAATTCTTTGTCACAGGTATAGCTTGAGTAGCTTGTGGTAGAAATAGTCCTCAAAAAAAAATGTTGGGAAATTGGACCCAAGAGGTGGTCATGAGTATCCATCCCGATGAGTAGATTCTATTCACACTGAATCTGGATGGGCTTGAGACTGTGTTTCTTCTCATACTCATTCTCCCTAGATCTTTTGCTCTGTGATACCTTCTACCCCACCACTTGCTCTTCCTCCATCTTGGACATTTTACCACCCAAAACCACGAGCCAAATAACGTTAAGTTCATTATCTTTTCAAATGCACATTTTCTTTCTCTCTTTCTGTGTATGCATGTGTGTGCATGTATGAGGATGGATGGAGCCCATGCCTGTCTCAAAATCTCTTAATAAATAAGGGAGAGAGGCAAGGCCAGACTATGTACACATAACAGCAAATATGAGAAAGGATGATGCAATGAGGAGGATTTGAAGACACTGTGGAAAAGAATAGGAGCATTAAACTAATGGCACTACCATTTCTTAAGGTAATAATGTCTTTTCAGGAATTTCTTTTTTTTTATTGTTCATAATGAGTTACATTGTTTAGTGGGCCAACAATGAGTTGTTATCCCCAATTCCTCATTGCCTCCCCTCCCCATCCCCAGTCAGCTGGATATCCTCCTCCGTGGGCCTTCTGGATCAGTCTTTGTGGTAGGGGACCAGGGATAGTCTAGTATTCAGCGGGTTCTCCTGACCCAAGTATTTTGTTACTGAGGGGTGTCATGCCTCTGATATTCTCCTCCACCACAGCTCTCACAATCTTTCTGTCCCCTCTTCCTCTCAGTTCCCTGAGTCGTGGTGGGTGAGTATTAAGTCTAATTTAATGTTGTGAGCTTAGGGGTTTTTGTGTCGAGAATCGTTGGTTTCTGTCTCACTGGCTTATCCTGAGTTGATTGAATGGCTGTGGCTGTGGGTCCCTTGTTCATCCCATCCTTCTCTGCAGGGTTTCATATGGATCCACCAGGATATGACTATGGTGGCTCATCTCTTGCCTGATTCTCAGCTTTTTGCCTGTGGTGGGAATTTCTAATGTGGTGTTTCTGTCAATATTTCCATCTAGTGGCGCTCTCAGAGACATCACAGGCGCTATTCTTTTCCTGAGTCAGATCACTGTTTGAGAATCACTGATCCTTAGTGGGCAATCCATAATCATGTTTGTGAAGGTGGCAAATGGAATAATTAGACTCTAAAGTATACAGAAGATCTTTAGCTTTCTTTGAGATGGTCATGGTGGCAGATAAGGCTGTGGTCCCCGAGGAAAGCATACATCAGGTAGGAGCAGTATCTACCTACCTGATGAGAGGGGAAAAGAGAGGAGTATGTGTGTGTGTGTGGGGGGGAATCCATATTTTGAAGGGAACAACGTGAAAAGATGTTTGTTTTGTTCCTGGTACTCACTAGCTAATCAGAGGCCTCTACAGTATGATCTGAGTTGGATTTTATTCCATTTATAAAAATTGAAAGCCTATCAGAGCTTAAATAATTATCTTGTATATCAATAGTACAATCTTGTTAATGTGTGAGCCTTAGTACTTACTGTATAGGGTATTTAAGACACCACATAAGGATCCTTAAGGTATAATAATCTCAATGCCCAAACTATCAGTAACACTTTCTTAGTCATGTTACTGACAGGAGTCAGTCATTACATTGCCCAAAGTAAGCTAAAATCAATTTATTTGATTTTCAAAGAAGTGACATTTATCTCCTACTTCCTTTTTTAACACAATCTTTATTTTATGGAAGTGACTCAAAATATCAACATCGGTTGGTTGGCTATTGTTACCCATTTACAGGCAATTTGAGCAATTAAAATACTTGAATTAAAAAGTAATTTTCAGGACTGGAGAGATGGCTCAGTGGGTAAGGCACTTGCCTCCAGTGCCTAAGGCCCTGGGTTCAATTCCCCAGGACCCGTATAAGCCAGACCCACAAGGTGGTGGCCCTGGTGTGCTCGCTCTCTCTCTCTCCTTAAAAATGAATAAATAATAAGGCTGCTTTATTGTTGCGGGCTTAGAGGTCCTTGTGTCGAAAATCCTTGGTTCCTGTCTCAATGGCCTATCCTGTGTTGATTCAATGACTGTGGTTATAGGTCCCTTTTTCATCATTCATTGTCTGCTGAGTTCCTTATGGATCCTCCCTGATATGACTGTGGTGGCTCCTCTCTTGTCAGTATCTCATCCATCGGCCTAAGGTTGGTTGGTAAGGTTAGATGGGCCACACCTCTCTCGTTGTATCCTGCAAAACACAAACATATTAGGCTTATCCTGACCTTGCCACAAGGACTAATACAGACAGCCCACAGAGGAGGATATACAACTGATCAGGGATGGGGAGGGGGGGAATTGGGGAATTCGGGATAACAACGCATGGTTTGCCCACTAAATAATGTAACACATTATGGACAATAAATATATATTAAAAAAATGAATAAATAAAAATAAAAAAGTAATTTCATTATCATTAATGAATATTCTTTAATCTATTTTAAATTATTAAGGGGACATTTATTTGACGATAGATAGTGGAGGAGAGGAAAGAGCCATAGGTGATGTTCTAGAACTATAAGAGTGAAGTCAAACACACCGAGGTTTCAGCCAGATATGGAAAAAAGTCCATTAAAAGGTACATTACTCAAGACCCCATTCTTCCAAGTCAATTAGGCTCAAAATGTAAGGACAGAGTAAAGCAGCCACATGTGCCATGCCTTTTAAAGGGAGAATGAAAAATTCAGACAACAAAGGCAGAGGGTTGCCAGAGCAAGCAGGCATGGCTTTTCAGTCTGGGACCTCCACAGCTATGGCCGCACTGTCTCAGTGGATCTCAGCCTTGAGGAATCAACTTGCCAAATTTCCATTTATATCTTTGAGTTTTCAGTGGAGAACTGAAATATTCTTTTTGTGGACTTTTTCCAACTGCATATAAATGGAAGAGTACATGAATATCTTCAGAGAACAATGTGATCAATTACTGCTTTAACATCCAATAGAGCGGATAAGACACATGAGGAGCAAGGCAGAAGGTGTGTGGAATCTGAGCACACTCATTCTGAATGTCCTGTGAATGCAAACTTGGGGCTTCTAAGCAGTCTTCCAGCTGATTCAATTTCTAAACTGCTCCTCTGAGATTTTGAATAGCACCTATAGACACTTAGAAATAATATGCAGACAGTTTTTCTTAAGAAAATACTTTTTGGGGAATGTAAAATTTAGGTGTTTGACAAGCAAGTGATATTGATGGATTGCCTTTGGTCCAAGTAAAATAACTGGCACCTCCCATCCATCAATACACAGCTTCAGGAATGTTCTTTCTTTCCTTTGTAGAGCTCTGCCGCTCCTGGACAAGCATGTGAGGCTGGGTGTCGGTGTTGCTTTAACCATTCCCCGTAATAGGAGAGAACTTTCTCTCCAGCCTTGCCTCAAGACTCCCTCTAATCTTCAGAGAACCTCTCACTCTGATGCACATAGAAATGCAGAGGTATGACCAGGTAAGCTATTTGCAGTGAGGAAGTGGGTCAAAAGAAAAGGTGAGAGACTCTGTCTTTAAATGCTAAATCTTGTTGGAGTTTAAAGATATATTCTTGCATTACATGGGTTTCTGTTAAGCAGAGATGGCCCATGAGCAAGAGATAAATGCAGTAACCATAGAGGCTACTGAACCTATATGATCTTTGGAAAAAAATCATTCTTCACACACGGCTATCTGTATTTCCACTTGAGAGCACGTTTTCATCTAAGTTGAAGTTGTGTGGATGTTTTCCTTGTAATTTCTCCAACCAGAGATAAATTTGTCTGATTATAATTCTGTGGTCAACTTCATTTTGTTCATCATAACTCAGTTAGGACCAAGGTATAGTTTATAATTCAATCCGTGACCTTAAGGATTGCCCCCAGTGAGCTCCATCCTGTTCTCTTCAATGAGTAGGTATCATAACATGAAAGCAACAAGTAGAGGATGCAGTTCAATTCAACAGTGTTATTCCAATTATTAAATAGTGCACACAGTCCCAAACCTATAGGCAGAGAGGGAAGAGTAAACCTCAGTATCCAACTAAAGTCATGCAAGATGGTCACTGTCTATTCTTTCATTCATATCTGACTCAACATACTCCTAGACAAGTAAATGGAAATACCCTCTCTTTGTTTAAAAGGGGAAAATAAAACCTACATGCATGAAGCTGCCAACACACACACACACACACATACACACACATGTATAACCGGCTATACTTCTTGTTTTCCAGGTAGAACAAGAAGTATAGCATTCCGGAATCTCTATGTCTGCTTTAATTATATTATCAGTGCAAAACTACTCAGTAATATCCACATATGATACTTATAAATAATTCATAAATCTCATATTAAATATTCTTTTCAAAAATAGAAATTTAAAGTGTACTAAGATATTACATGGAGAAGAAGCTAATATATTTTCTCCTACTCCACAAAGGATTGTGGCCCAAGTAGGTCATCATCCACACGGTCATGACCTTTTGCTAAGCTTCAGCTGGGAACACGGTTCTCTTTAAGGTTTGTTTGAGTCACTTACTTCATTTGATCTTGCTGATTTCTGTTCTGATACGTGGATTTCCAGAAGCCATACTACATGAATGCTCTCCTAAAGCTTAGAATTGACATGCTTCTATATGGAACATCTGCTTCAGCTTGCAGACTCATTTCAACTCTGGAGGCCAAACAATGTGTTGATAAATAACTCATATGCTCATCCCTTTTTCTGCAGAAGTAGTATTTTACCTTCACAGTTTTCCATTAACAATACTTAACTTACGAAATCCTCTATATATTTCTAGCGTATGTCCTTTCTCTGTGGAAGTAATGAAAATCTTTCCGACTTGATGTCAAGTGATGTTACTGACTTTTAAAAATAATAGTCATCTAACATGCTTGACAATTATCAGTCCTAGCAATGGTCACAAGAATATCCTATTTGCCTATATATAGTCTGATCATTAACTCATAATTGTTTTGATGAGTAGCAATAAAAAACAAATAAAAATAAAAATAATGTATGGAATTTCTTAAAGATGTGTTATTAATACTTAGCAAATGTTAACTTTAGAATTTATAAATAGTTGTAAGAAATTATTACTTTACTTTGTAAAATAAACAACTGTATTATGAAAGTATTTCCTTTAATTACTATAAAAATGTTGCATTGTATCTATCCATATTTTCTACCTAAAAACATTTTTAAATATTTTATCTTTATTGTCCAAAATTAGATACATTGATTTAGCAAATATTATGCTTATATTCCCATTTCCCTCCTCTCTGTCCCCAATCCACTGGGTATCCTCCTCGGTGGGCACACTGGATCAATCCATGTGGCAAGAGGTTATGGATAGCACAGGAAGCATCAAGGTTGCACCCCCTTTATGTGTTGTGGCTGAGGGGGGGTAATGTCTCTGGGTAATCTCTTCCACCATGGCTCTTACAATTACCATAATGGGAGTGGGGTTGGAGCACAGCAGTGGGGGCAGCAGAAGAGATGCATTACTAATTGCCTCTTTTCATCTCATGTCACACAGATAAAACTGCACAAAAATATAAAGGTCTTCTTTTGCAACTTACTACTAAATTTATTGTCCAGTCTACTTTTGGCAACTGGAGCTGGGTGGGCTCATCTGTATCCTCTGTGCAAATTCATTGAGTGACAGCACAGTTCTATAGGAAAACATAAGTAGAAAGTTTCTTCAAATGGAAATTAGAAGTAGTTATGTTCTTAACAGTAACAAAAGATTAATGAGGTAGTGCTAATGAGGGGGAGAAAAGATAACAACAAAGAAAAGAAAAAAAACCACATATTCATTTACCATTCAAACGAGAATAAGGGTATTTTCCGATAAGCGGGAATATATATTTTTGTTATCTTTTATATATTTCACACTGCTATATTTTGCTAATATTTATTGCATTGTATTAGGATCTCTATAGTTTTTCCATATCTTTAGTATGGAACATTCCCTTAGGGCCTTATTTCCTACAGTCTTTTCCTGCTCTATCTTTCTTATGATGTCTCTCTGCTTCAACAATCTAGTCAAATTATGTCTGTATTCCCATTATTAAGAAATTTATTTATGGGCTGGAGAGATGGCTCAGCAGTTAAGGCACTTGGCTCCAGTGCCTGAGGCCCCTGGTTCAATTTCCCAGTACCCACATAAGCCAGACTCACAAGGTGGTGGCCCTGGTATACTTACTCTCTCTCTCTCTCTCTCTCTCTCTCTCTCTCTCTCTCTCTCTCTCTCTGCTTGAAAAGGAATAAATATTTTAAAAAAGGAAATTTATTTATTTCCAATACTCATTTGATGTTTCTCAGATTGAAGAACCTTGTGATGTGTATCAAGCTTTAAAATGTCCCACCTCTGATTATATAGTGTTCAATAAATAATGAGAATTTTTGAGATACATAAATTTCAACATTCATTTTTTTAAATGAACCAGGCAAATGATAACACTGAAAATCTGCACATTTTATTACTATTCATTATTTGATGCATATAATCTATTATTGTAAGAAAAAAAACTACTTGGTTGTTGGCACAAAGATACTGCATTTGTTAGAATAATCAAAATGCACTAACATAGCATTGTGTTAGAAAATACATAATTTTACTTTGGATATATCCAGCATATTCGGGAAGTGAGTCTTCAGAGTACAATGAGATGTATTCAAAATATATTTATATACATTTGATAAACAATACAGATTATCTTGTGTTTGAGAGAGAGAGAGAGAGAGAGAGAGAGAGAGAGAGAGAGAGAGAGAAAGCTGACATAAAACCATTTCTGACAATGCAAGCTTCTATCTTCCTAAGGGTTAATCAGTTCTAAAAAACTGAATCCTGTTTTTGTTGCTAATGTATTAAAAAGGAGCCATACCTGTTGCCTAGGGCACCATTATTTCTTCAGACAGACACAGTTGGAGAAGAGATTTCTTTTCCTTTTTTACCTAATTAAAATAAAACAAATGAGCTATAATAGAAATCAAAAAGTCACCATAGGAAATTTCCTAGGGCTATCAGCTTTCCCAGATGGTCATTAATACCCAGATTATAGCACATAACAATTCTCATTACTCCTTGCTAGGTACTTCATTTTGAAAACAAGCTTATTAAATATTTGGAAACTAATTAATATCATTGGGGAAAAAGAATCATAAACAATATGACTTAAACCATCCTAAGATGAGTTAGTAAGAATCGAAGAAACACAAAGACCAGAACAAACAAGCAAATGAAATATACAGGAAAAGAGCATCATTATGTGAAGCAATAGACAATAATTTACAGGGTTTTGAAAAGAAATTACTATAGTCAGTCAAATAAGTATGAATGTTTTTATATCCAAGAACCTTTAATTGGCTTGGAGTTTGGAGGTACAAGAGAAAGAAGGCAATGGCTGTGGTTCTTTTTTTAAAAATTTTATTTTACATATATTTTAGGCTATATCACTGGTCTGTACCTGTGCACAATCAGGCACTAAGTGGAGTGTTGAAAAGACTCATTTGCATATCTAGAGTTTTCAGATGCTTATATTCACCATTTCATTCCTTATCACAGAAAGCCAAAAAAGGAGCACTGAGTGAAGTTTAGATTTATAAAAGTGAAAATTTTACATAGTTGCTTGCCTAGAGAGTAGTATTCATTATTTATCACTTGATTACTGTGATAAAAGAACATACAAATAGATTGCTAAATTGACCACCCATCCCCCTATGTTCATGTAAGCAATTCTGATTAAATTCAGTGGGTCACACATGCATGAGCACGTAACAAGACATCAATGCAGGAGAACTAGCTGGGTAAAACAAGTGGTTGTTGGAAGTGGAGGGGAAAAGAAGACAGTGAGATGTACTTATATTTAAAATACAATACATATATACATGACATAACAATCAATGACATAAAATAAAAAATAATATAAATTGGAAATGAAAATTGTAGTATCTTCAAAACTGTGATTCTTTGCATTTACTTACTGGCATATGCATCTTTCTGAAGGATTACAGAACACTCCTCCTAGCTAAATTGCTTGGCCATTATCTATTAGCACATGGAAATTATTCTCCTCTACTGTGGTTCTTAAATGCTTTCAGTATTTCACACATTGAATTAAAAATGCCATTATCAAGCAGATCTCAACATTTGATAATTGTGCCTAAAATACACAGCTGATTATGCAGTTTTGGTCTGAAAATGTTCCTTTGGTCACTCTCAGTAAATTTCCATTCTTTTTTAGGCATGCAAAAATGATGGTGCTGAAACACTTTTCCTATGTTTCTGACATTCTTCATACATATATTTTTAATTTGAGAGACAGACAGACAGACTTTGTGGGTATGCCAGGAACTGTAGCCACCGCAAACCAACTCCAGAAGCATGTGCCCACCAATCTGTGCATCTGACTTTCTCAGTACTGGGTAATTGAACTGTGACCATCAGGCTTTACAGGTAAGTACCTTTAGCTGCTGATCCATCTCCTCAGCCCCACCACATATGGTTGGGATTGCCCTTTACCATTACCTGATAAATAAACTGTGAACTTTTCATAAGATGACAAGTTGATTTCTTTTGAATGGCTTAGTAGCCAGTTCTGGCAGTTTTATAGTCTCAAGAGTTTAGCCTTGAAAGTAGGTAGCCTTGAAAATAGAACACTTGGTCATAAAATGTGAATGCTGACTTCATAGACAGTCATATTTCTATTTTTACCGACATGCCATTGATATTTCTGGGGAGAACTTCAAAATCCCTCTTCTTTCCTCAAGTATATTCTAATTGTAGAATAGGACAGTGACAATTTATGTGTTTTGTAAGTGTCCCCGTCACTGTGTCCTTGCAAGTATTTCCATGGCAGTTGTTATAACCTTATCCCCTGGGTTTCTTAAGATAACCTATCATAGGTTTTTCCAGAAACAGACTCTAAAGATTAATCCTAGAAAGATCACCAATTCTCTTTGCAAACATCAGAAAGAGTTCCTTTCTTGGTATTTTAGAAATACCAACACAATATTTACTCTTAAAATGTATCTGATTTTGGACAATAAAGTTTAAAAAAAATTAAAAAGAAAGAAACTTCTGAATCCATACATGCTTTTCACCTTTGGGATTATAACAGATTTTACTTGTTTTATTCACAGCAGAAAGATGATGGCTATCCCAAGAAGTGACTTACTAACCTCAGAAGAAATGATCTTTTGACACAAGTGTCTTTAAAAACCTATAACTAAAAATGAATATGTTTGTGTGTGCATGTGTACACGCATGTGTGTGGTGTATTGTGTGTGGGTGCGTGTATGTATGTGTGGGTGTGTGTGTGTGCACGCACACATGCGTGTGTATTGCCTGTGGGGAGGCAAGCATTAGAAGGCCAGAGGTTGACATTGAGTGTTTCTTTCAATCACTTAAAGCCTGATTTTTTTTAACACAGTGCCTCTCACTGAACCTCACAGTCATCAAATCAGCTAGACTAGCCAGTGACCAAGTTTCTGGAAATCTTCCTGTATCTACTTCCCCAATTCTGGGATTATAGCTAAACCCCATCTAGTCCAGATTCTTGTGGGTGATTTCCCTGTAAACTCTGACAGAACACTCTTCCCAGCCATGTGTCATTATTAAACCACCATAATTAAATGTCATGTTATAATCATTTAGTTTCTACTATACACAGATAGCAATAAAGAACATTTCAACATTGAAATTTTTATCTCATCACTAATTGAGTCAACACCATGTTATACTTTGTGTTTCAGATATTATATTCACTATCTGAATACAGATATACAGGAAATACAGCTGGGATTTTCAATAAACTTGTAGTTTACTGAATGCATAAGCAACTAAATTGGCCATCATGATGCATGCATATTTGAAATGTCAGTGTGACCCAGAGAGTATGGACCAATCACAAAAAAGTAAGCTAAAAATCATCAGAGAAAACAAGAGAGGAGGGAAATAAAGAAGAATTTCTTTCAGAGGAGGTGATATAATGAGATGAGTTTCAGATGATAACAAGGGCAAACAGGAAAAGAATTGTCTGGAGATAGGACTCTGGAGTCTAAGTGTGGGAATGTTTGCAATACTGTGAAATATGGGATGGCACGTTGATGAGCAAAAGAGCTATTCCCACAGCAAGGCAGATATCTTAGGGAAGGATAAATGAAATAGATACCAAGGGTGCCCAAAATTGTCCAAAACACAAATTTAGAGACTCTTAATAACTTAATAACTATGCAAAATTTAAACTCACCCACCATGACACAGGGAAATTTTCAGAAGAGGTAGCAGAAAGAATGTAAGAGCCATGGTGGGAGAGAATAACTAATGCATAAAAGGGAATGTCATCCTGGTTTCAATGTTTTTTTTCTAATAAATTATGATACTGAGCATATTGTTTTGTTAATATATATAATTTTATCCCAATAAAAATGTTAAAGAAAAAAGAAAGAAAGAGAAAAAATGATGATTAAGAACATCTGGGAGATAAATTTAAAATGGGCAAAATGTCTGGGTTTGTGTCTTAGTGGTAGAGCACTTCCCCACAGCATGGGGTTTTATCACTATTAATGGGCAAGCATATAATAAGCACACATATAGATACCTATAGAAATGTTACTAAGTCTTTAACAAGTTAGGAGATCCTGATAGTTTCCGTAAAATGAATGGACCTGGAGGATATTATGATAAATGAAAAATGGCAGACACAAAAAGGAAGATATTATCTCATTATCTGTGAAAGAAAGAAGGAAGGAGGAAATGTGGGATATTTAGTTGACAATGTAGTGAATAACTACTAAGATTATGGTGTATTAGGGATTCTTAGAACAAACAGATTCTAGATATTCTTTCTTTCTTTTCTTTTTTTTTTTTTTGTTTTTTTGAGGTAGGGTCTCACTCTGGCCCAGGCTGACCTGGAATTCACTATGTAGTCTCAGGGTGGCCTTGAACTCATGGTGATCCTCCTATCTCTGCCTCCCGAGTGCTAGGATTAAAGGTGTGTGCCACCACGCCTGGCCAGATTCTAGATATTCTTATCACAAAAGATAATTTATATAACATAAATGTTCAATGGTTTCAGTATAGTCACCATTTGGTCATCAGCATACAGCATCATGCTTTAAATATAATAATAATGTTTAAATAATCTTGACCTATGCAAAGAATATAGAGGGGTGTAGGGGAAAGAGAAAGATCTTGTACTAGAATTTTGATGTTATTTTAAGTTGTACAACCTTATTTTGTTTACTCCTTTTTTAATGGTTGGTTCCTTGTCAATAAAATAAATCTGCATACCTCAGAAATTTGGTGTAAGATTTGAATAAAATAATCAAGCATAATGCCTACCAAAATAAAATATACTTCACCAACTATAACTCCAAATACCCAGTTTCCTTTCGAACTCTTTAGATGATCATAAAATTAAAACAGGAATTTTGGAATTGGGACAATGAAAAGAATAAGACAAAATAATGTTTCCAAAATTCTAAAGTCACCATCATAAAGGGCGTTAAAGGATGAAAATGAACACAGGTCAATTTTTTACTCTGCTCTGAACACTGAAATGTCTATAAGCTTTGAGAAAAGGGTACACTTAGATTATAGTTTAGAGGCTCTAGCAAGTACTAAGAAACAGAGAATTCTTTCATTTGATACCACCCTCTTTTATTTAATTTTGTTATTTATTTATAGAATAAATTTCATGTAGCCCAGGCTAGCCTTCAACTTGCTCTGTAGCTCAAGTTGGCCGTAAAATCCTAAATGCCCTGTCTCTATCTCCCTAGATTATATTTTTTGGGGGTCTTGAAATTTGGAGTATTTAAAAACAAAATAATGCAAAGATATAAAATAGTTCTTTCCTGAAACTGTGAGTGGTCCTGATTGTCCATGCCAAATGACCACTGTGAGAGTTAATCAACAGGACCTAATCTTTGAAAGGCAGAACCTCTGGCCAGGCTCACACATTCTAATAAAAAAAAAAAAAAAGCAAAGAGACAGCGAAATTGAAACTTTACACAACAGAGTTGCTAGAGGATTGGCTTGAAATATTAGTGCAGTGAAATGTGCATCTCATTTCACTACACTAGATGGAGTATAATGAATGAAATACAATGTGTGGTGTAGAGACAGAGACAGATGAGGACACACTGTCCTTTCCACAAGCCAACACCACTGGAAAGCTGTTATTCTTAGACAGTCAAGGTCCCCTTTGATGGATGTGCTCACCTCCAGTTGAGAATCAGAGACCATATCCTCAACTGGAAACCATTGTCCATCTGAAGCTGACAGAGTCCAGGAAGTTGTGGGCCCCTCCTTCAAGCATGGTGGAAGTAATTGTGTCAGTCACTTATGTCTTCTTTAATTCCCCAAAGACTAGAGACAAAATAATTAAAGAGACAAGGGGTTGTTATTGACATATTATGTGACTGAAATGTAAATCTGGATTTACTGAGAAAGCAGTAAGCCAGACTAATTGTACCTTAGTGATTAAATTGATTCTGAACCAGAGCGAAGAAGCTTGGAAATGAAAAAAAAAAAGAAATTGTTTAAGAAAATTAAAGGTTTATGGCCCCTCTTGCCAGTCACCGGTTCCTTCCCTCACTGAGCTGTTGACCACAGTGACCCATGAGGTTCCAAAAACAAGACAGAATTCTGTCAAAGCTCTAGAACACCCTCCCCAGGCCTGAGGCAAAACTCTGTTCCTGAAGAAACCACAGAATGCCATCGATCAGAATCGAGAGACCCTTCAATGTCTGGAATGGTAACCAGCCCCCAGATGCCAGTTAGTATAGTGCTGGAAGGCACTGCACAGGCTGCCAGGGGAAGCTGATCAATGACAGCTGGAGTAAACAGAGACCACTGGCATGAAACACAATCTACGGCCATGAGTAGGCTGACAACACCTCCTACTGAAAGAGAACAGCGAACCAAGAAAGGAGCACTAGTGCAATGGAGAAACCTGGGCCTGGGGGAAACAATCAACAGCTTTTAAATTCAGCCAAATATTCCACTTAGGGAGGGGGAGCCCTTGACTGGAACTGGGGAATCAGGGCGAAATACACCCGTACTCTTGGGCTCACAAGAAAAGATGCACTATGGGAGGGATTGACAGGGAGGCTACTAAAAATAGAATCTTGGTAATCCAGAATTGTGTATATTTGTTAACCTAGACTCATCTCACTCTCAGATGGAGAATGCGTTTGTATTTTTCAGGATGCAGTGAGAGACCTGTGACCCATCCAATCCTACCATCCCACCATAGCTGAGATCCTGGCAAGAGATGAGCCACCACAGCCATATCATCGAGGATCCATATGGAATCCCGCAGAGAATGACAGGATGAACAAGAGACCCACAGCCACAGCCATTCAATCAACACAGGATAAATCAGGGTGTCAGAAACTAACAATTTTCGACACATAGCCCCCTAAGCTCACAACCTCAATGCAGCCTTAATACTCACCCACCACAACTCAGGGAACTGAGGGGAAGAGGGGGTGGAAAGATTGTGAGAGCCGTTGTAGAAGAGACTATCCAGAGGCATGGCACCCCTCAGTAACAACACACTTTTGCCAGGAGGACCAGGCTGAATACTAGGCTATCCATGGTCCCCTGCTACAAGGACTGATACATATGACCCATGGAGGAGGAAGGATATCCAGCTGATTGGGGATGGGGGGCATTGGGGAATTGGGGATAACAACTCATTGTTTGCCCACTAAATAATGTAATTCCTTATGGAATTATATATATATATATATATATATATATATATATATATATATATATATATATATATATATATAATAAAAGGTTTTACACAACAGGATTGGTGACTGATTGTCTGTATATTCTATATACCTATATACTTAGGGGTCTGGGCTTCTCCTTGA
>PVHP010004351.1:0-71680 GCA_004024765.1 Zapus hudsonius
TTGTTTTTTTTTTTTTTTTTTTTTTTTTTTTTTTTTTTTTTTTTGGTTTTTCGAGGTAGGGTCTTGTTCTAGTCCAGGCTGACCTGGAATTCATTATGTAGTCTCAGGGTGGCCTTGAACTCACAGCAATCCTCCTACCTCTGCCTCCCAAGTGCTGGAATTAAAGATGTGCACCACCACGCCTGGCTGGGCTTGGAGACTTTCTAGAGAATTTGGCATCTTAGAAACCAGTTGAAAGGTAGCAAGGAATGGTATGTGCAGGTGGTTATGAGGGACACAGTCCTGCTCCTCCAAACATCAATTTCCACCCATTTTGCAGGAGGAAAGCAAAGCCTGACTTCCCCTAGGCTTGCCAGTGATGACAGATGCTCTACTCTAAACTATGATGTCATTACCTGTGGGAGCACTGGTGTCAGCCTTCCTGCTCTCCCGGGCCCCCTTCTGGGCCCACACATCCACCTTGTACTCCACACCTGGCCTCAGGCCTGTCAGGACAGTGCTCCTCTGTTCCTTCCCAACAAGAAATTCCTTGGTCTCTCCATCAGCAGAGGTGTAGCGCACCACGTATCTGTCGATGTCAGCCTGTACCGGGTCCCAGGAGACAGTGAGAGTGTCCTCTGTTGCCTGATTGACCATCAGGTTTTTAGGGCTGTCAATATCTAAAGGGAAACAATGCTTATTGACAAATACTAGTAATAAATACCAAAGAGTGGAGCCATTTAGCTTGGGCTGTGTTTCTTGTTCCTACAGTTTTCCAAATGCAGATGAGTATTTTCAGTTCTCATGGATGGAGACCTCTGTCCCCTCTGTCCTCTGACGTCTGCTTACATCCTCAAAGAAAAACACAGGACCAGCCGGGCGTGATGGTGCACACCTTTAATCTCAGCATTTAGGAGGTAGAGGTAGGAGGATCGCTGTGAGCTTGAGCCCATCCTAAGACTACATAGTGAATTCCTGGTCAGCCTGAGCTAGAGTGAGACCCTACCTCGAAAAACCAAAGCCAAAACAAAAAACCAGGACCATGGAATGAGCAGCACACAGCATTAGAAAGGTGTGGTCCTAGCCGAAGCCCAGCAGCACAGCAGAGGGCTAGGAAGCACATTGGGATATAGTCAGGAGACCAGGGTCTTATCTCAGCTTTGCCACTGGCCAGCTACAGCCTGGGACAACTCAGTGGCCTCTGACTACACCTTAGTTTCTTCATCTGTACATGTGGACCTTGAACTAAACAGATTATAAAACCTCAATATTCTATCACTACTCCATGATCAACTATACGACTTGTAGAAACCAAGTACTTCACCAGATTTGAGGATCCTCAACTATGAAATGCAGATACTGATGTTTGTTCCAAATTCAACAAATTCCTCTGAGAAGAGGAAGAAACTGAACCTATTCCTGCTGTGTATGCAAAACGATGTTATCACTATAGAAATATGCTGGCATATATCATCTACTGAAAAATAAAGACCAAATAAAAAATGGTCCCAAAATTCCATTCCTAGGTATACATACATGCCCATGAAAAAAAAAACTACCACACAAATAATGCTAACATCATTATTCACTGTAGTGAAGGAGAAAAGGCAATAGAAAGGTTCAATAAGTGACAAATGGATACTAGGACTACTAATAAGTGAAAATGAATTAAGTCACAATAAAATTAAGTACGGATACATGCTCCATTATAGATGAGTCTGGAAAATACTATATTTATGAAAGAAGACAGCCACAAAAAGCCTCATAGTATATAAATCCATGTAAAGATATCCAGAGCTGAGAAATCATAGATACAGGCAGCACTTGTTACTCATGGTCCCAGAGAGGATAGGAAGTTACTGATAATGGACATGAGCTTCCTCTTGGCAATGAAAATCTCTGAAATAGTGGTAGTAGTTGTACAATTCTGTGACTAAACTAAATCCACTGATCTGTACTCATTAAAGGGTGACTATTATATAAATATATATATAAGGCTATTCTAGCAAAGAGGAAGTGGATGGGAAAACCTTATAATTATCAACTGTTCTTATATATAATTGGAGCCCAAGTGGAACATATAGTCCTCAAAAGAGGATTTCTTCGCTAAGAAACCAATACCCTCTCCTTGTTCCAAAGAGATCACAGGAAAAGCCATTTCCATAAAGTACTTAACTCACAGATCCTAACACACTTCAATAGGAACATTTTGACATTGTCCACAAAGGAAATAGACATTTGGAGGAATGGTGAGTGGATGTATTAATCACCATTAACCTTGAGGAGACAAAATAGGAGGATGGATATGAGGTCCTTATTTTGAGATGATGTGTTAAATGGCACAGAGGGATGTGAGATTGGTGTGACAAAGCCAATGATCCTGCTCTTCCGTAAATCACTCATTTCTTCCAAGGTCAGAGAGGAACAGCAAATGTCCTCCTGAAGGCTTGCCATGAGATGAGTTACTTCTGAAATATTACCTGTGGGGGCCTTGGTGTTGGCCTTCCTGCTATCCTGGGCCCCCTTCTGGGCCCACACGTCAACCTTGTACTCCACACCAGGCCTCAGGCCAGTGAGGACGGTGCTGCTCTTCTCCTTTGACACGGGAACCTCCCTGGTCTCTCCATCAGCGGAGGTGTAGCGCACCATGTACCTGTCTATGTCGGCCTCCACTGGGTCCCAGGAGACAGTGAGAGTAGTCTCTGTCACCTGCTCAGTCACCAGGTTTTTGGGACCATCAATGTCTAAAAAAAAAAAGAAAAGAACAGATGAATAAACATTATTAGCAAGTACTAAAAGTGAGACCATTTGTTAGATAACTCAGTAATCTGTGAATATTTCAGGAATCAAGACCTGAATCACCATTACGTGACTTGTAGAAATCCTATGCTTAGAGTGTTCTCTACTTCAAAACGGGAATGTCAACTCCTGCTCTACCAATTCAACAAATTCCTCTTGAGAAGTGAACAAAATAATCCTCATTCATTGCTAATGGGCATGGAAAAAGGTGCAACCTTGCACTCTACACCTGGCCTCACTAATAATCCTTTTATTTTCATGCTGGGGAGCAAACCCAAGGCCTTGTGTGTGTTATGTAAATCTACAGTCCCAGCCTACTACTGTCTATGAGACCAAAGTACACGGCTGAACATGAGACCTTAGGAGGTAAGGTGTCCAAAGCACTGAGTAGGATGCCAACCTTCTGCCATCTTGGTCTTCTACAAATAGCAGAGAAGGAAACCCAAAGATGTCCTCCAATAAAGCACAACATTCTCAAGGAGTGACGTCATTACCTGTCGGGGCTTTGGTGCTGGTTTTCCTGCTCTCCTGTGTCCCCTTCTGGGCCCACACGTCGAAGTGGTACTCCACACCGGGTCTCATGCCCGTCAGGACGGTGCTCCTCTCTTCCTTCCCCACAAGAATCTCCCTGGTCTCTCCGTCCTCAGAGGTGTAGCGCACCACGTACCTGTCAATGTCGGCCTTTACTGGGTCCCAGGAGACGGTGGCAGTGTTTTCTGTCACCTGCTCGGCCACCAGGTTTTTGGGGCTGTCAATGTCTAAAAGGAAAAGCATTGATCAATAAACACTAGCAAGCTGGGTCCCAGGTCTGTAATCCGCCCCCCTCAGGAGACTCAGATAAGAGAATCATGAGACCACGGATTGGAGACAGCATAAGATTCTGTATCAAAATAAGAATAATAATAATACAACACCACTAGTGCTAAGCACCCAAGAGTGAGAGCATTTAGCTTGGGCTGAGAGAGTTCCCTGTTCTTACAGTTTTTCCTCTCCTACATTCGTTTTCCACTGTTTCATAGGCAAAGACCTTACTCCACAGTTAGCCTCTTGGATCCTCAAGGAGGCATGGCATAGTGGAAAGAGTCAAGGTTAGAAGTTTCCGTCCCAGCTCCAGAGGGAGCTCAGAGCAGTGAATACACTGGATCCCAGTCAGCGGACCTTATCTCAGCTCTGCCATTGGTTGGCTGTGACCTTGCAGACCCCAGGTGTAAATGTGGACCTTAGATGACTACATCGTACAATATCTCACTATGCCATGAACATTTCATACAGCAAACCCTTCGAATAGATAGCTAACTGCGTGAATACAGAAAGCATGTACTTCACTGGACGGGGATTCTCAACTGCAAAACAGGGACATTGATTCCTATTCTACCAATTCAACAAGTTCTTCTGAGGACAAATTAAATAAAGAAAAATACTCTCTTTTTTGTATGTAAGATGTAACAATCACCTTGGAAATAGTTTGATAGTAACTCAATGATTAAATAGAGAGAGTTACCAATTCCACTCCAAAGCATATACCCAAGAGAAATGAAGACATATGAATGCAAAGGCCCCAGGATCATATTCACCATAGTTAAAAATTGGAAACAACCCAAATAAATGTTCACTAAAACATAAATTAATAAGCAAAGGTGTATATTAATTTGAAACAAAATTAGGTGTTGATATACTAAAATATGAATGAACCTGGAAGATGTTTCATGAAAGAAGTAAGTCACACCAGGTCATACACTTAATGAATCCATGTATAAATGTCAGGAACAGGAAAATCTAGAGAAACAGACATCAGTCGTTACCTAGGTGGAGGGACCAAGAATGGGGAGCGACTGGTCATGGATATGGTACTCCTCTGTGTGACGAAAATCTTCGAAATGACAATGTTAAGAGTTGAGCCACTCTGTTAATATATTAAGTGCTGACTAGTATACTTTAAAGTGAACTTTATAGTTTGTAAACACATTTCCATAAGGCTATTCTTGACAAATGAGGAAGCAGATCGAAAAGCCTTGAAATCGTCAACTCTTATTGTGTATAATTCCAACCTTCGGATCCTCAGAACGGAGCACACAGTACTCAAAAGAGGATTTATTCACTACCAAGGCAATAACCCTTCTGATTCCAAAGAAATCCCACCAAAACCCATTTCTCTAAAGTACTTGGAGCATATAAGAAAGCATATGGTTTCTTTCTAATATGTTTTGCATGTGTATGTGGTATGTACATGTGTGTGTGCATGTGGGTGCAGAGACGCATATATGCCAGAACTCAGCATCAGGTATCTTATTTGATCCCTACCCACCTTACTTTTTGAGTGAAGGTCTCTCACAGAGCCCAGAGCTCACCAACTGGGTTGAGCTACACAAGGTAGCCAGCAAGCCTGGGAATCCTACCTCCGTCTTCTCAGCACTAGGACTGCAGGCACACTCCTCCATACCCAGGATTTTACACGGGTACTAGGGATTCAAACTCAGTTCCTCATGCTTCCTCAGCAAGCACTTTATGCACTGAGCCATCTCCCCAGCACTGTAAAGCATATCATTTCTTTAGGCTCCTTCCTTTTAACATGAAATAGTATGATGATTGACCACAAAGGAAATATTGATGTATTAATTTTTATAAGAGCAAAGTCTATATTTTGAGAATCAGTGTAAAGGGCATAGGATGGATGGTAGGAATAGAATCACAAAGTTGACCACTCTTCTTGTCTACTAAGAGAATGAACCACAAATGTCCCCCCGAAGGCTTACGATGAGATGTGTTACTTCTGAAATATTACCTGTGTCTACGGCCATACCACCCTGATCTCATCTGAAATAATTACCTGTGGGGGCCTTGGTGTTGGCCTTCCTGCTATCCTGGGCCCCCTTCTGGGCCCACACGTCAACCTTGTACTCCACACCAGGCCTCAGGCCAGTGAGGACGGTGCTGCTCTTCTCCTTTGACACGGGAACCTCCCTGGTCTCTCCATCAGCGGAGGTGTAGCGCACCATGTACCTGTCGATGTCGGCCTCCACTGGGTCCCAGGAGACAGTGAGAGTAGTCTCTGTCACCTGCTTAGTCACCAGGTTTTTGGGACCATCGATGTCTGAAAGGAAAAGAATGGATCCATAAACACTGGTAACAAGTACCTCAGGGTGCGACCCTTTTGCTTGAACTGAAAGTTTCCTGTGCCTACAGTTTTCCCATCTCAATGCTGGCTTTCAGTATTTCATGGAGAGAGACCTTGTCTCCACAGCTAGACACTTGGATCTTGGAGGAGACAGCACAGGGCAGTGAAGTGGGCACCACACCTAAGGGGACTGAATTCCTGCCCTAGAGGCAGAACTAAGAGGCAGAAAGCAGACCAGGTATCACACCCCAGCTCTGCAGTCAGCCAAGTGTGGCCTTGAACAACCCAATGGCTCTATGCCTCCCCTTCATCTCTAAAATCTGCAAGTACTTTTAGGTGCTTTTGGGTAATAATATGCATCTAGTTTCATAAGTTAATAACTTGTTTTGTAACTTGGGCAAGTTGATTCCCTTTACCTTCATGTTTGTAAAGCAGAACTGTTAATAATTATGTACATATCTCAAGACAAAAAATGCTATATAAAAAGAAGGCTTTGAAAATGTTTAAGTGTTATATACAGTGTTGACAGATCTAAAGCCAGATATCATTCACTCTGTAATTCAAAATGTAATAAAGGGCACAACAGCCTTGGTGCTTCAGTTTATTCCACAGAGGGAAGAAAAAACAAGAAGTGGGGGATATTAATTTATGTCTTACAGAGTTGTTGTATTAAATGTGTTAATAACATGTCTCTTATGACTATCCAAGTACTGAATAGATACCCAATCAATTATTATTACAAATGGGATTAATCTGTTGACACTTTATAAAATATTATGTTCCTCCATATCTCATACACAGAAAATACTGTATTTTACCCAGAAAATAGTAGAATTTCTTTCTTTCTTTCTTTCTTTTTTTTTTTTTTGTGGTGCTGAGGACCAAACCCAGGGCCTTGTGCTTGCTAGGCAAGCGCTCATCCACTGAGCTAAATCCCCAAACCCCTAAAATTTCTTAAAGTTCATTATAATAGCTATTTTCCTAAAGTCATTCACTCAAAGTCCTACCTCATATGTTGGTTTAGGATCCTTGGCTGACCAACCATCTTCAGCCGATTAAAAAGGTTGGAGAGGCCAGTGCATTGGGACTAAAAGGATGGAATTATTGAAGACTTATACTGTGTATCCCATGGGTAAGACTTGAGTCACTAATAGTCACTTTCAGTGGGATCTTTCATAGAGCTTGTTGTGTGTTCTACAGAGTAAGAGATCTCATCGGGGGTGATTAGAATGTCTAAGATATTCCATTTGCCACAACTCAGTAGAGCAGCTAATGTGTAGACCGCAGGGATGCTGCTAAACATCCTATAATGCACAAGAAAGACCCCTGCAACAAAGAATTTCCCTGCTCAAGTGTCAACAATGCCAAGATTGAGAACCACTTCCTAAGGCTTGGAGAGCACAGCGGCTTGTTCCTGCCACATAACTGAAATGCCCAGGCAGTGAAAGAATGGCTGCTTTCTCTCATGCAGAACAAGAGGGACTGCAGCATGTAAACAACTTATAGGTACTATCATTTGCTTGGACAAGTTTTCCATGGACTAGACGTGGATCAGACCAAGAAGGACCACCTAGAGGAGTGGACCCAGTGGAGGAAGCATGCTGGAGGTTTGGGGGGGGGTAGAAGGGGGAGAATTGTACTTGTCAAGCTAGGAAAACAAAGGAACAACTATAAGACAAGCTGAATGGTCCCTCCTCACAGCAGGCAGTTAGCATGCAAATGGGGCAAATGTAAATGAAAAATAGACTCTTCGATGAAAATGGACATTTTCATTATTAAAATCAACATTTGGGGGACTAGATACTGGCTTCTTTATAGCTAAAAAACAGTGCGATTATTTCTACCTGAAGCGGTCATTGAAAGAGCAGAAACAAGAACAAGCTTTGCAGCACGGGTTTCAACAGGTAAGAAGTTTTTGGAACAGTCAAGCTGCTTGTGGATCACAAGCCACAGGTCTGGCTCTCTTGGCATGATAGTTGTTTGTGCTTTCTTCCTATTTATTTCTTACCAAGATGAAGCATTAGGGTTTTTTTTTTTTTTTTTTTTTTTGACAACAAAAGTACACAGGCAGAGGAAGATGGGGCGCTATGAGCAATAAACATTAATCTTTAAAAACCAAAGTTTAGAGACCATAATATGAGACATAGATTTTAGGAGAAGCCATTAAAGAAAAGTGAAGAGTACACAATTTGTCATGGAGGGATATTGCTAGTTAATAAAACCTCCCTGCGGGCCTAGGTTGGAGAAAGTAAAGCAACCCAGATGGATCATGAGCTTAGCAATGACACCATGAGGATGTATTTTGTGTTACCTGTTGGGGCCTTGGTGTTGGCCTTCTTGCTTTCCTGGGTCCCCTTCTGGGCCCACACATGAACCTTGTACTCCACACCTGGGCGCAGGCCCATCAAGATGGTGCTGGTCTTCTCCTTCCCCACGGGAACTTCCCTGGTCTCTCCATCTGCAGAAGTGTAACTCACTATGTACCTGTCGATGTTGGCCTGCACAGGGTCCCAGGACACAGTAACTGTATTCTCCGTCACCCGGTCAGTCACCAAGTTTTTGGGACTGTCGATGTCTGTAAAGAAAATGTTTAGAAAATCCTAAGCTCTGACAGACAAAGGCACACCCATCACCCCGTCATCCTGCTTCTCATCTTCCAGAGTGCTTGGCACAAGCAATGGATTCCCACTCCTTGTCTCTGCTGAGAATCAAGAAAGGAAGCAGCCGGGCATGTGGTGGCGCACGCCTTTAATCCCAGCACTTGGGAGGCAGAGGTAGGAGGATCGCCGTGAGTTCGAGGCCACCCTAAGACTACATAGTGAATTCCAGGTCAGCCTGGGCTAGAGCGAGACCCTATCTCGAAAAACCAAAAAAAAAAAGAAAAGAAAAGAAAGAAAGCAACCCTTAAGTCACAGTTTCAAAGCAGCGATAGTTATAAACTTAGCATCATGTCTTGGCTTTCAGTGCCCTGCAATCTAAGAGGACCAATATCATCTTAAGAACAGATGGTATATCAAGACCACCCCCATGTCAAGGTGTCTAATTTATCATTTTATCAAGTGCTACTTAATGAGCACTTTGTGAGTATTATCACAAATACTTATAGCCAGATCCTATACACGTTTCATCTGAGTCTGCTGAAACGAAGCATTGCTACTATATAATTCTACTTCTCCCTTCTGGTGGCCAAGTAGTTTCATGAACAGCCCAACCCTGTCAGAGAACAGGCCTCGGAGATGACTTCTAGAGCTCAGTGTCATCTTTAAGGTTCCAGTTGCAGTCTCTCACCTCAGGCCACAACCTGTGGAATCATACACATTCAAAGCCCCAAGTTCAAAATTCAATTCCAACTGACCATTTCTTTCTGCTTACCTGTTGGGGCCTTGGTGTTGGCCTTCTTGCTCTCACGGTCCCCTTTCTCAGCCCACACGTAGACTTTGTACTCCACACCTGGACTCAGGCCTGTGAGGACTGTGCTGTGCTGATCCTTCCCCACTGGAACCTCCCTGGTCTGTCCATCGGCTGAGGTGTAGCTCACCACATACCTGTCGATGTCAGCCTCCACTGGGTTCCATGAGACAGAGGCAGTATTCTCTGTTACCCGATCAGTCACCAGGTTTTCTGGGCTATCAATTTCTTTAAGAAAGATACAAGAGAAGTTAACCTTATACCACCCTCAAGTTCCTGAAAGGCCACTTATACAGCCAAGATGGTGGCATCAATAAGTCTATGCCAGATTGAGAAAATTTGGGATTTCATTAAACAAGTGGTCAGAAATTTTAATGAGATACTACTGTTTAATGAAAAAAACACAAGCCAAGCATGGTGGCACACACCTTTAATCCCAGCACTTGGGAGGCAGAGGTAGGAGGATCACTGTGAGTTTGAGGCCAGCTTGGGAATACAGAGTGAGTGTCAGGTCAACCTAGGCTAGAGCTAGACCCTACTTCAAGAAAGAAAAGAAAAGAAAGGAGGGGAGGGGAGAGGAAGGGAGAGGGGAGGGGGAGGGGAAAGGAGGGGAGGGCAGGGAAGGGGAGAGAAGGGAAGGGAAGAGAAGGGAAGGGAAGGGAAAGGACAGACCATGCCAACATATAGATCAACTCTATAAACTTTTCTTACAAGTCACTTTTGGATAAAAAGAATTTGTCTTTACATACAAATTTTTGATTTACTTTGGATTTACATAACACTCTCTCTTGTACCTTAAAACAATAACTTTTCCATAGTTCTCTCGATCTGCTCTAGTATTTTCTTCAGGAAGAAAAAAATCCTGGAAGTAGAAGCTGTCAGTCCTTTCTACAGAAAATACGTCTGTGACTAGGGAACCGAGTTTTAAGTGATGGTATGTGAGGTCTGAGTTAATAAAAACAAACCTATACCTAGAATCTTCTTGAGTTTGTACATGACTAACCTGAGATAAAACTTGAGATCCACTATTTCTTCATTGCCCACTTGAGACAAATTGAGCAATTTAAGTTTTTGTCTCTTCATCTCTGTGAAAAGGGAAAGATCAGTACCTATCGCATAGGCTATGATGAATATAGGATGAATGATTGCACAGTGAATGCATGCAAGGGCTGTTCTTAGTGGTGGCATCTGAGATATAAAATGTCACTTCCTCCTCCAAGTGACAGAGAAAGTCAAAACTCCAAGTAGTTTGGTACCTGGTTTATAAATGATGCCTTTATTACCCTGCTTTAAGTATCAACTCCTCCCATAATTGGGGGGATGGGAGAGGAAGAGGAGGGTGGGGGACTTACACATCAATCTAAATCAATAATGAATGAACCATAAAATCCTTATTTTCATATAGTAAGCTCTTGAGGAAGCCATGGGCATCATCAGGTAAGAGGGGCCCTGAGTAGAGTAGGAGGTAGCCGAACCCCAAGACAAATTGCTCTGCCAGTAACTCCCTGTCACAGTCATTGGTTACTTCCCACACTGAACTGTTGCTTGAAGAGACCCACATGGTCCCCAAAATAAGACAGTCTTATGTCAAAGCTCTTGAATACCCAGGCAAAAGGTGAGACCCTGTTGCTGAAGATACTAGACTCATCACACATCACCGAGAGACCCTGCTTAATCCAGAAGGGTAACTAGCTCCCAGTTGGTAGCATGTATAGTGCTGGAAGGTGTTACATGAGCTGACAGGGGCAACTGACTAAAGATATTCTGAGAACACAGAGGTCACTGATATACAACACTGAATGATGCTATAAGAATGCTGAAGACACTGCTATATGGCAGAGATCAGCAAGCCAAGAGGTACTCATCCATGCAATAGTGGTGCTAAACCTAGGTGAGTAATCAATGGCTTGCTAATTGACTAAGAGATCCACTCAGTGGCAAGTAACCCTTAACTAGAACTGGGATCCATGGTAAACACTTATTAGGGCCAAGAACCTGGGCTCCAAGGAAAACACCCGCTGAACAGAGATCTACAGAGGGGCTATACCCATTAGAATCTCACCAAATTATCAACATTTGTCTCATTTAATTTATACTGATCTCACTCTCCATTGGAGATTCTATTTGTATGTTTCAGAAGCCAGAGAGAACCATGGACAACCCGATCCCACCAACAGGACCTAAGATGTTGCTTGTCACCCAGGCAGGAGATGAACCACCCATAATTCATGATATGGAGCCCAAACAAAACCTTTCAGGAAGTGGTGAGATGAGCAAGAGACCTACTTCCATAGCAAGTCAGATAACTTGTAAAAGGATAATGGAGACAGACACTGAGAATACCCAACACAACCCAAAGCAGAAATCGAGAGACTCTTAAGACCGTAACAGTAAAAGAGACCTAAAACTCACCCACATGACTCAGGGATCTGAGTGAAAGAGGGGGCCGAAAGACTGTAAGAGCTATGGTGGGGGAGAACACTCAGAGCCACCCCCCCCAGCAGCAACACACAAAGAAGGGGGGGGGGAAATACTGTCTACTTCTCTTATAATCCATAACCCCCTACCCCATGATCTGGTCCAGAAAGCCCACTGAGGAGGGCCCCCAGCAGGCTGGGGACAGGGAGGAGAGAAATGGGGGTACCATCATAAGACTTGCTCATACAATGCATACAATTACTGACAATAAATATGGGGGGAATAAATAAATTTAAAAAAGAATCAACTCCTCAAGAGCTTTCTGAGAAAGCAAATGCATTTCAAACTTGCCTGCATTGCATCACTTGTAGGCATGGCAGAATGCTAGGTCAGTGCAATGCATACATATCCAAACGAGACTGCTGGTCTTAAGGAGCAGAGTTCAGACTATACCACAGACATCTGTCATGGAGAGACAAAGGATCTACCTCCTGGGACAGCAGGCTGGCTGCAACATCACCCCACAGATGTGTGTGAGATGGCCTAACCTGTCCAATCTCTTTCCCAAGGCCTCTGCACATGCTGCTCACTGCTGGTTTCCACCCATCCTGTCAGGCTCTGTTCAGGGGTCACCTCCCCTGTCGGCCTGCCACAACCCCTCTCCAACCCCTTTTTCAGGTTCCCACATCAGGTGTATGTATTTCCTCTAGAACATAACTGACCGTACTTTATCTGTCATACTATGGTCTTCACACAAAGGATTGTGAACATCACACAGGCACGAACATGCCCTCTGTCTATGTTTCCCCAGAACCCGGCTCCATGACTGACCAACCCCCCTGTCAGAAGTACCACACACACCAAAGGTCCACCAAATGGTAGGGTGCTTACTCATGCTACCCACGCCTAAGACAGAGCAGATTCTTTACTAGTCCAACCTCCATGGTCTTAAGATTGCTGACCCGCATGCTTTTCACAATGCTAAACATCCCAGTGAACAGAAAGTCAAGGGTTACATAAACCAGATGGTGACAATCCACAGACCTCAAGCCAAATCTGACCCACTGCAGTTCTTCATAAAGTTTCTTTGGAATGCAGTTGTACAAGTTCATTTACATATTATTGCTGGTTGGCTTTCACACTTCTTTGACAGAACTAAGTAGATGCATCAGACACTGCTTGGTCCCAAAAGTGAAAAATATTTACTATCTGATCCTCATAAACTTTTCTGATTCAGACTTTAAACAAATTTTAATCTTGCTATCTCTTTATTATTAATTTCTTTCCTTCAGCGAAGGAGAGACCAGCTCTCTGAGGTCTACCAGGATCTAGAAGGTTGTGTGCCACAAAATACTCCAAGGGCCAAATGCTAATTAACTTTCTAAGAAATGATCAGTTGCTATCACTTACACAGCACTTACCACGTGTCAATCATTCTATGTGAATTAACAACCCTTGATGGAGATACTCCTGCACCATATTAAACTTGCCCAAAGCCACACAATCAGTCAATGGCAGAAGTGGGATTAAAATCTGGACAACCAGGCTGGAAAGATAGATGGCTTAGCAGTTAGAGGTGCTTGCCTGCAAAGCCTAACAGCCAGGTTCAATTCGCTAGTATTCCACACAAAGCCAGATGACAAAATGGTACATGCACCTGGAGTTCATTTACAGTGGCAGGAGGCCCTGGCATGCTCATACTCTGCGTGTGTGTGTGTGTGTGTGTGTGTGTGTGTGTGTGTGTGTGTGTGTTTCTCTCTTAAATAAAAAAAATATTAAAAAAATAAAATCTGGCCAACCAAGCTTCTGAAACCATATTCCTAATTATTATACCTGCTTCTCTGAGGGCCTCTATAGCCAGTGCCTGTCCAGAACAGTGCCCATATAATAAGTGAGTCCTTTTCCTCTTATTTCCTGACGGTTGTTTTAGAAACCCAGGAGGATGTAGTATCGGGCTGTCCTGATTTACAGAAAAACCAGGGGAAGGGCTTAAGCAGAAAGAAAGGCCACATTGTGCACTAGCAGTTCTCAGACCCCCTGCAGGCCCTAACTGAGCAGAACAAGTGAATGAAGTTTAGGGACTTTTCTGTTTCTGAAAGCTGAGAGGCGGAATCAGGACATTTGGTGTCTGTTGACAGAGGAAGCAAACCATCGCCACGGTTTAAGAGCTTCAGATTATATGCAAAGTGCCTGTCCAGCTACTGAGATAAGCATTCAAATTCAGTCAGTCCAATGCTTTGAATTTTCAAGTTCTAAAAAATGAAAATTAAAAGTGTTACTCTACTCCAAGACAGATTGATATGGACATCCAGTCCAAAACCGTATGATAGTCTCAACTGAATAGAGAATCTTGTCTTTTAATTTGAAGTTTAAAAAGAAAAAAAATTTACAAATAATGATATTGAAAATTGCTTGCACAAATTTCCCCATTCCTGCAAAGTTGCTGGTGCCAAGTGGCAATGATCTCCTCATTGAAAAACAACCTTCTCCTCATCCCAAAGACACCTCCCCCTCTCATTCTCCCGTTACCTGTGAGGGCCTTGGTGTCGGCCTTCTTGCTGCCCTGATTGCCCCTCTCGGCCCACACATAGACTTTGTAGGCCTCTCCTGGCTTCAGGCCCGTCAGGATGGTGCTGCTCTCGTCCTTCGGCACTGCCTTCTCCTTGGTCTCCCCATCAGGGGAGATGTAGCGCACCACGTACTTGTCTATGTCAGCCTTCACCGGGTCCCAGGAGACCAATGCTGTGTCTTCTGTTACTTGATCAGTGACCACATTGGTTGGACCATCAATTTCTTCATAAAAAACATAATGAAAAATTATAGAAACCATTTGGTCCATCAAGATTACAGTTACTTTAAGATCTGGGTCAATAGCCTACAGAACCAAAGGGATCTCTCTATTAACTATGACAAGTGAACAACTGGCCTGTGTTTGGACCTTTAAATGGAACTGGGACCCTGAGGTTTTATTTGTTCTATTTTCAGGTCACTGAACACATGAGAGAAATAATGCGGCTGGTAAACATCCTGAGACATTATTATGGGTATCACTTTCTATGACGTTCAATTCCTTCAAAGTACTTACTTTAGGAGGACAGATGAAATGCTCTTCCAGAATATCACACAACAAATATTATCCAAGAGTTGATATCATTCCCTTCCCCAATTCTCCTCAAACTGAAACAACTCACCTATCTATGCTTTCCAAATTATAGTTTCTAGACCTGGCACTAACATCCACCTATATGGATAGATAAAAAATTATCTTTTTTTTCTTTTTCCAGATAAAAGTGCCCAAAAGTTCATTCATTTATTCCATGACAATTCACTTCATATCCATTATGTCCCAGGAATGGTACTTTGCAGTCATCTATGAATAAAACAGGAATTCTTGCTGATGTAGAATATATATTCAGAACAATTTGCCATCTATATCCTGGACACACATGTGCTTCCCAATAACACAGCCTGTGCCCACAGCCTTAGAAAATCCCTAATCTTGGCTGAGGAGATTGCTCAGTAAACTCACTGTTCAAGCATCCAAGTTCAAACTCCAGGCTCCATATAAACAGCCAGAAGCCAAAGTAGGGTTGTGTAGCCCCAGCATGCTGACCTGATGTCAATATGGGAGGCAGAGAAAGGATAATTTCCCAGGAAGCTCTTGTTGAGTGCAAAAAAAATCATTAGAGAAAGATCCAGAGAGAGAAGCTCTGCCTCAATGAGTTGGAAAGATGAAGACACCCAAAAGTCGTCCTCTGACCTCCACATGCACTGCAACATGCCCAAGCTCACACACACATGAACACAAACACACATGTTTATTCACAAAATAAACACACAATGAAAGAGAAAATCCATAATCTTTTTCATACATGTGCCTACTAACCTTTTTCAGTCTTTGGGGGTCCTCAACTTTGGTCAGCACTAGGCACCTGCTAAGTACCAACGTCAGAAATTCTACTTGAGAAAGTTTCAGACAAACCCCAGACAAGCCCCACCCTCCAATAAGGTCTTATATAGCCTAGGCTAGCCTTAAACTCACCACATAGTCAAGGATGACCTTGAATTTCTGATCTCCTGCCTCTACCTACCAAGTACTTCGATTACAGGCCTGTACCACCATGCCCAGTTTACATAGTGCTGACCATTGAACCCAGGGCTTCGTGTAAGCCAGGCAAATTTTCCAAAAACTCATTCTTAATTTTAAAAAATGAGACAGGATTGCATAGCAGGAAGCTGATATAAAGACACAGCAAGAGAAGATAGCTTTGTGACCTGAGTGATGTACGTACATCTCAAGGAGTACCAAGGCTCACCAACAAACATCAGAGGTGACAAGAAAGCAGGGAAAGAAGCCTGTCCTCCAGCCATCAGAGGGAATGTGGTTCTGAGGACATCTTGGGACTTTTGGTCTCCACAGACATGAAGCAAAAATGTCCATTGTTTTAAGTCACTAGACTTTGGTACATTGTTATAACAACCATTGGAAACGAATAGAAGCAATGAACATAATACCCTTTCTTATGAAGCTTGCATTGCTAGAGAGCTAGTTCTTTTTGTTTAGGGAAAGGTGTGGTGTTTGTTTCTTTGTTTGTTTGATAACACGGTCTCTGTGTAGCCCAAGCTGGCCTCAAACTTCCACTTTGGTCTGCTGAGTGCTGGAATTACAGATGTGCCAATATCAACCATTCATTTTATAAACAAGCTGATTGGGGATGGGGAGGGGGGCACTGGGGAATTGGGAATAACAACTCATTGTTGGCCCACTAAATAATGTAACTCATTATGGACAATTAAAAAAACAAACAAAAAAAAAAACAAGCAAGCTTAGTATGATGGTGCCTGTAACCTCAGTACTTGGGAGGTTGAAGCAGAGCTGAGCCTGGGCTACACAGGGAGTTCAAAACCAGACTAGACTAGGGAGCACTGTCCTATCTCAAAATGAAACTATAGTGAGTCAATAAATAAATAAACCTCTCAGGTGGTCCTGATGCAGTGTCATTCCCATACATTACACTTATAATACGTGACCTAAAGCTTTTCCTTGTTAGTTTTCTTTGAAAGATTCCATTTGTAGTTTAGTTTTTCTGTCCAGTGTCTTGCTGTTGGAAAACTTTATAAGTAAGCCATCTGAGCACATCCATCAAGGCCACTGATAAAGATGCTGCAACCAGCACATCCTCTGCATCCTTTTACCCACAAAACAGCTTCTTACTGTCAGCCACTTAAGCAGTTTTCCTTCTTCCCTGTGCTACTCTTGGTCTCTGAGTCAAGGATTCTCCAAAGAGAAGTTAAGACTTCGAATAATCTCATTTTTAACCTCAGCTGGCATGCACCTTTATCAAACACAGGGGCAATATCTTGTTTGCATGAAAAGATGAAATAGGTTCTGATACCAGAGGCAGTTCATATTTCATTTAGTAAGTCAACTGCCACTTATTGAGCACATACCAATGGCCAGATGCTTTCCATAAATTACTTTATCACACTTCCGAGTAAAAAAAAAAAATACAAGGCATGAGGTAAGTTGGAAAAACTTATACAAGTTACCCTTTCCAAGCAGTAACTATATGCCAGACTCACAGACGTTAGATAACTTGCTTAATATCACTCAAGTAGTAGGTAACACTGGCTCAGTTTGCAGCCCTTGAGTGCCTACTTGGAAATCAGGATTCCCAGTGTTAAAGGCTAAATTGTATAGTATCCCCTACCCACAAAAACATGCTAAAGTGCTATCCCTTACAGCTCAGATTGAACTTATTTAGAAATGGTCTTTCCAGAAATCACTAAGTTAAAATTGGGTTATCTGGGTGGACCCATCCAATATGGCTGGCATCTTTATAAAAGGGGGAAGTTTGGACAGCAACAAACAGACTCAGCAGGAAGATGATACGAAGACACAGCCAGAGAGGATGGCTATGTGGCTCACATGATGAATGTGTAACTCTAGGAACTCCAGGGCTCACCAACAAACATCAGAGGCGACAAGAAAGCAGGAAAAGGAATCTGTCCCCCAGCCAGAGGAAGCATGGCCCTGGGGACACCTTGATTAAAATTTTCTGTTGTTTTAAGCCACAGCATTTATTGGAAACTAACCCAAGCACCTAACAAAATATTCTTCCTTATATTCTTCCTAATTCACATTCTCCTGGGAGAAGAAAGACAGCAAGTGGTAGATATTACAAAGGCAAGGCAAGGGGATTATAGGAAGATGCCCTGAGGCTGTGGGAGTAGCTCAGGGACAGAACAGTGCTGAGCATGCACCAGGCCCTAAAGGGAGGGAAGAAGAGAAGGAGGGAGGGAGTGAAAGAAAATGATGTTTATGATCTAAGACAAGGAAATCCGGAAAGAGCTCTCACTGAACTTTGTCTACATTTAAACAAAAACCTACATGAAACGAGGCTGCCAGTCATGTGCTATTTGGGAGTGCTTCACTCCAGGCAAAAAGAGCAATAAATTTAAAGGGTATGTTTTGTGAATTCAGGAAGTAACAGGGAGGCCAGAGCTGAGGTCAGCGAGGTAAGGGGGAAAGTGGACTGTGATTGGCCCAGAAATCCACTGTAATGGGTATGGCTTTCATGCTGAACAAATGGGAGTCTCTGGCATTTCACAAAGAATGACCTGCTCTGACCTGTGTTATAAAAGGATCCCTGTAGCTGCTGAGGAGAGTAGCTTGTGGGAGGTTCAGAAGTGAAGTCACCCGGAGTCTGCTGGGAGACTTTCTGTGAAAGATAACAGCCATGCGGGCAACTGTGGCCCTGAGGAAGACCACAGGAAAGGCTAGAGTTGGGCATTTTCAGAGGGAATGCTGTCAGATTCTGTTGATGGATTCGATATGGAATACAATGAATGAGCTGTTAGTTTGTGACCTGAACAATGTGCTAAATGCAATAACTGTTTACAGCCACAGATACATCTCCAGGAAGAAAAGCCATATAGTAGGGGGTAGAGAATAAAATCCAGGAGGTGCTGGGAGACATATTAAGTGGGAAAGACAAAATCTGAACCCACTCCTTTTTATTGGACTATACATCTCCACTTTATTCCACTATATCCAAATTATTCCTGTGTAATCGCTACTAATAATAAATTTTAAGGAAAATAAAATATGCTCTGAAAGTTGTGTAACCTGAAATAGAGTAGCAATAAATTAGAACTTGGGGAGATAACTGAGGAGAAATCATGGTCCTGGACTATTGCCTATGCAAGGTAGTCGCTAGGCATATCTCATTGGCAAAGGGGTCCTCATGAAATGAGAGTGGGGCAGTCAGAATGCAGAAACCCACAGAACCCCAGCCAGGACCTCAGGAGGCTGACCAAAGCTCTTAGGCAAATGTTCAGAAGAAAGCATGCACAATAAAGGACTCCCTCTCTGCCCTCTTGTCACTTCCTGTAAAGAAATGATAGGAAGGGCAATTTCTTAGTCTTGGAAAATCAGTGATGGAACGAGAATGGAAAAGTAAGGATGGGGAAGAAGAGTATAAGAACACCCTAACACTCCTGCTCTTGAAGTCCCTGATCTCCACCTTTCCAAAGTGACCCACATCAGTTCAAGCTGGGGTCCTGGAAGCACCTCTCACTGCCTCATATCTGCACTTCTTCCAGAGCTCAGGCCAGTGGCTGGGTAGGTGAGAGATCCATCACACCAGGCCTGGAGCTCCTTTTCTCCAGAAGTCCAAGAGCACTCCAAAGATGGAGTAGCTACCAAAGGAAACCTTGACTTAATGCAGTAACCTAGTAGTTACACAGCTGGGCAATACGTTATTAGTCATCTACCAGCTTTGCTGTAGATAATGTGAGGATTATGAGGATAATAGTTGCCTATGTTCCTTTTCAGAGAAGGTCATTTTTTGCTTTAAGGAAAAACACAAAACTGGATCTTCACTTGACCTGCAGATGTCATTAAGTGAGGAGAATTGGATGAAAAGACTTGGCATCTGTCTTCATGTTGTATCTGTCCTTTACTGTCTTTACAGCTCTGCACATAGACATGGTGATCATTTCCAAAATCAAAATACAGAATTAATTTGACCTAGACTACATAGTCTCCCAATTCCCCTTTCAAGACTGGAGAAATCTGCTAAGTACATGATGGAAACCACAAACCATGAAAAGTGGTTGCACCTGAAATCCTTTCCCCAAGAAAAGACATGCTTCCCCTTTTAAAGTGCTTTCTTTCCCCCACTGTTCTTTTTAAAAACTCATTTATTTATTTGAGAGAGAAAGAGACTAAGAGAGAACAAGAGAGAATATGGGCATCCCAGGACCTCTTGCATTCTCAGCCCCCCACTCATGTCACATCATGTCTTTGTGCATCTGGCTTTATGTGAGCTAGGAAATTGAACCTGGGCCAACTCACACCGTCAGGCTCTGCAAGTACCTTTAACTGCAGGGCAGCCTCCCCAGCCCACCCTCAGTAACTTTGGCCCATTTAATCCCTTAACACCCTAGACTCCAGCGGTTGGTTTCCAAGAAAGCACACCCATTTCTCAATTATTTGGTCATTGAATAAGCATTTCTTTGTAATACTCATATTTTAAACACTGCTTTTTCTTTGGGATTAGCTTCTTGACCCAAGTTTGATAACAATAGAGCCAGGAAAACACACCTTGGCTATGAAGACTACGAAGAAAAAACAAAATCACACTATGCCAGAGAGTTATATCTATCTAAAAGTTGAACCTGCTGAAAAGACATTGCTTCTCTAAGCTGACAGAGCCATTTAGAAGCAGAACTAGCCTAAAACACAGGGCTTTCCCTCAACTTCACAACTTAAACCAGCAGGAGGCTCTCTACAGAGCTGTGGTCCCTGTCCATTCTCAGGAGTAACAAAGATAGTAATCAGATGCTGGGACTCAGGAATGGGAGGAAGACCTCACCAACAGACCCACCCCCTCGTGCTACAAGTAGTACTGCAAGATCAAAACCTCCCTCCTTGTCTGCCAAAAGGGGGTGTGGGGATCATGAAACACTTATTCCATGCAACATGGCTTCCAGTAACTGCAGTGTGGGCCAGATCATCGATGAGTCATAGCTGCTTCTCATCTATGAGACAGGCTCTCTCTACCTTGGTCCCAACGTCTTCCTTGGACTCTAACTTCCCTCTGTTCAATAATGGAAGTCCTGGTAGACCTCTATCAGGCCATTGAAGGTTAGGGAGATTTAAGGGAAGACATAAGACTTAATTGTCATTTTGCCTTTAAGTGCCAAAAGTCAGCTGGATTAAAGATGAGCCCAGTTAAAAGAGATATAAATTGAAAAACTTAAATATGCAAAAGAGGTTTAAATTAGGAGCTCTGCTTACATCAGGAAAGTTCATTTCACTTCATGACAAGATTCACCACAAGCCTTAGGACTAGTGTCCCCATTCGTAGTGGCCACCTGTGAATTGCCCAGTTTGGTAGTAGAAAATGGCACGCTGGACTGTAAAGGGCATGGGGATGGGGACAGGGTGTAGGCTACTGCTTTGAAGGTGAGTTCATGGAAAAGGTAGAATATGATACCTGTGCATTCTATGACCTTGCTTCCATAGTGACCCATGACTGTTTTTATCATTCATAGTTTGTTATTTTTTGTTTGTTTTATTTTTTATTTTTGGGTTTTTTTTTTTTTTTCGGTTTTTCAAGGTAGGGTCTCACTCTAGCCCAGGCTGACCTGGAATTCACTATGTAATCTCAGGCTGGCCTCGAACTCACGGCAGTCCTCCTACCTCTGCCTCCCGAGTGCTGGGATTAAAGGCGTACACCACCACGCCCGGCTTCTTTATAAAGAAGGTGTTCAGAGAGTTCAGCCTCTCTTCCTTCTCTCTTCTCTCTTTGCTTCTGGAAAGGTTATCAGCTTAGATCTCAAGTGTATTTGAACTCAAGTGATACCTCAACTGCCTAGTCCTCCCTGAGGCTACTAAACTTTGCAGAGTTCAATTCTGTCATCTATAAAATGAGAGTAATAGCACTTATTATACTATTGTATTTATGAAGGCTTACAGTATACAGATGCCCATGAGAATACAGTTGCCACTCAAATGATGGAAAGAGACTACTATTATTCTTCAGTCATTGGTATTTGTTCTGGGCATGTATGTGAGAGACAGCCCTAGATGTTAAATATTAACAAAAGCATATTTTGGTACACAAAAAAATTTTGGGGGGAGTATTAGAGTACTAGAGCATTCAAATGAAATATTGATTGGAAATAAGTTAAAATGAATAAGATAGTAAGAGAAACAAAATGGTAAATCATAGCATAACGTAAGGGAGAAAGTTCTGAGGAACTTGTCTTCGAGAATGATAGGACACGGGTTTTACTGTGCATGAAAGCTTATAATTAAAAAAAAAAAAGAAACAAGCAGCCAGGTGTGGTGGCACGCACCTTTAATCCTAGCATTTGAGAGGCACTGGTAGGAGGATCACCAAGGGTTCAAGGCCACCTTGGGACTTGGGACAGTAAATTCCAGGTCAGCCTGGGCTAGAGTAGGAGCCCTACCTGGGGGAAAAAAAAACAAAAAAGGAACCAAAAAAAAAAAAAAAAACAAGCACACTTTCTTTTATACTCACTAGGAAAAAACATGGAGCCCAGAGGTCATTGAAGAATAACCATAATCATAAAAAGAAAAGGAGCTGTAAGCTCATCCAGTCTTCCCGAGGAAGGTTAGGTCGTGGGGGAAAGAGGAAAATGAGGTAGCTGGAGGGTGATGCAATCACAGAGCTGTATCCCAGCAGGACATCATGTGACCACAAACCACCCAAAACTGGCTGCATCCACTCTGACCAATCAAGAGAACTGTTAACTGTCTTTTGCTTCATTATAAGGGCATCTCCACATCCTTAGCATCGAGAAGCTGGCTGCATAAGGAGAAAACTCCTTATAAGGATGGAAAAGGTGAAGAAACCTCTTCCTCTTCTGGGAATCCTGCCCCTCATTCCATTCCTGGAGCTCCCTGCCTTCCACCCCCCAAATCCCTGCATTAAAGTTCACCCATCAAAAGAGACCAGACTGTGTTCCCTCATCTTGAACTCACCCCACTTCAGAAACCCTCCCTAGGAGGTGCTCCATGCACTTTGAGTGTGTCAACAGGGTGAGGATTTCCTGTCAGCCCTGTCCCTTCCATGATAAAGGGAAGATTGGAGATGGGGGGCAGTGGCTTTCGGAAAGATAGCTCAGAGGATAAAATTCTTGCCTTGCAAGTATAAGGTCCTGAGTTTGATCCTGACTGCCAACATAAACACAAATGTGATGACACATGCCTGTAGTTCTGGAGCTGGGGAGGCAGAGAAAGGCAGACCCGCTGGGCGTGGTGGCGCACGCCTTTAATCCTAGCATTCAGGAGGCAGAGGTAGGAGGATTGCCTGAGTTCAAGGCCACCCTGAGACTACATAGTGAATTCCAGGTCAGCCTGGGCTAGAATGAGACCCTACCTCGAAAAACCAAAAAAAAAAAAAAAAAAAAAGAAAGGCAGACCCCTGGAGCTCACTCACTGGCTAAATGGTGAGCTCCGGGCCAGTGAGAGATCCTGTCTCAATATAAGGTTGTTTCTGGCCTCCACATCCATGTGCATGCATAACACACACATGTGTTATATCCATAAACGTATATGCACACACATTGTAAACATAAACACATGCAAAATGACAAGAGAAAAAGAGAGGATGAATGAAGATGTGATGATCGAAGTCACTCAGTGGGTTAACAGCTGTGGGTGAGACTAACAAGACCTTTCCACATTCCTTGGATATATCCAGAAACCTTGACTTCAAATCCCATCACTGTAGGGGTCACCATGCCCTGTCTACTTAGAAGCTCTGAGAACCTTAAAATAAGACAATCCAGAAACAACAAGTACTTCTTTAGGGATTGCTCTCTATTCCAAAACTTTCCCCTCTTTGTATGATCCCAAGGCAGGACAGGAAAAATCAAGATCTGGGAAGAAAATGTAACCCCTTACCCCTCACCCCCACTGTGAAGACTGCCTGCACAGAAACAATGCTTCCTATTCTGATAATTTCAGACAGGAGAGTTAAAACAGCTTATGAACCATGCTTACCATCAAAATGTAAATGACCTTTAAATTTACCCTTAATAGACTCCCTTCTCATCTGTAAACATGTACTTTTCTAAGAAAAAAAAACTCAATAAAAGATTACGGTCAAAACACGTCTTGTGTTCATTTGCAGTGGCTAAAAGTCCTGGTGTGCCTATTCTCTCTCTCTCTCTCTCTCTCTCTCTCTTTCTCTCTTTCTCTCTCTCCTCCCTTGCAAATAAATAAATAAAACATTAAAAGTCTTTACCTTTTATTGACCTATGTATAATAAGAATTCCTTTGAGTTTTTTGACCTAGTTTTTTTCCTGTGATCCTTTTTTAAAAAATTGCAAACCTGTACACTCATAAATCACCTTATAACCTCATTTACAAAATAAAAATTCTTTAGATCAGAATAAGTATACCAGACCCTCTTTATAGATCATATCCCATGACCAAGGTAACTTCAAAAGCCAGTGAATCACACATAGCTATTTTTAAGGCACTTCAATGTGACTCTTCCTTGAGACTCCCATACCACCCCTTGAGCTTTGCGATTATTTCCTGACCTTAGAAATTACAATATCTTTCTTTTTCATGTTAGTAGAATACACATCCAAGACTTATTTGTAATCCAATAAACTATCCCATCCTAATTTTAGGGTATAATTGACAATAAAAAGACTCCTTGGGTACTAGTATTCTAGTTGGGATAAAATATACTTGAATGATTAACTACTAATTTGACATCACATGCAATCAAATGCTCTAACAACTCAGACACAGCAATGGCTGACATTTAATGTGATTATAAAAGGCTTCAGTCAAGAATCAGAAGGTTTAGTAGGGCCTAGAAGGATGAGAGGCACTGCTGTAAACTCTTCAAAGTCAGGGTCACAATGCAATCTCCCTGTTAGTTTCTTTCTTTCTCATGGGTATATGTAGCTGTTTAATGTAGTTGTGGTGTTTGGATGTGCATGGGGATGCCAGAGGTCAACCTCAGGTGTCATTCCTGAGGTACTTCATCTACTGTTTTGTCCTGAAGCTCAGCAATTAGGTTACATCGGCTGGCCAGCGGGCTCCAGGGATTCTCTTGTCTCTGTCTCCCCAGCATGTGCCTAGCATTTCCATGGGACCCAGGCCCTCGTGCTTGTGAAGCAAGCACTTTCCCACTGAGCTATAACTGGACTAGGATTCTGGCATACTTCAGAGATGCAATCTGTTATGGAGATGAAATACTGAATTCAATTCTCACATTATTTTGCCCTCATTATCACCCCAACTACTTCAAGGACTGAACTGAAACAAACTAAACCACTTTTTAAAAAAGATTCAAAATTTAAAGATAACTTCTTTGCAGGCTCTACTCACTAGATTCTACCACTTCCATTATGTTCTAGGACACAGGCTCCCAACATGGGTGCTCAGCACACAAAGTAAGTGATGAAGCCTCACAATTCATCATGGGCTCTTTTCAAACTCTGTGCTGGTTAATACATGACAAATTGCTGATTTATAAATATCCTTAATACACACACACCAATTATCCTATGACTCCTAGATGAGGGTCTTTAATATCTTTTGACATTTCAAAACAGACTACTGGAGTATGGACATCAGGGGGAAAATCCATGTGCAACAAGAAAAATAATACAGGTCACCTATCCTTAGGTAGTGCAGAGCTGTGAGCCTAGTTCATGAAAATCAATGCCTTCAAACAATAATCAAGGGATTGAAATGACTGAAAGTAGAAAGATGCCATAGTCTGCTCCCTTGATCCTAAGGGCCTAGGGAAGATTTTTCTATTCATGAAAAACTTAAATTAAAAGAAATTTGCTTCTCTTCTTCTACTTTGGTATAGATGTCCATTCATAAAGGAGTAGAGCCCCTATGTGATGATTAGGTTTTGTTGTCAACTTGATCTTTTTAATTATCTTGGGTAGGTCTCTGAGGATGTTTACTGGAAGGCAGCCTCTCAGCAAGGGGCAGGATGTAAAGAAGCTCAAAGAAGCTAGAAGTAAACATCCTTTCCTGTGTGGGCAGTACAGGAAGGAAATTCCAGAAACTCAGGAAGCCATTAAGTCTGGGATAGGGTTGCAAGACCCCACCCTAAGCCTGTATAAAGGAGAAGAAATTCTCTTTGGCTCTCCTGCCTGTTCCCTGTTCTGTGTGTGTTGTGTAGGTGATGGGTTTTTCTCTCTGCTCGGACCTGTGAAAGAGGGCCAACCTATTTCACTGTTACGGAACTTCCCCTCAATCTGTAGTTTCAATAAATACTTTCCTCTCCCAAGTTGTGCCTGGTTTGAAGATTCATCCCAGCGGTGTGTGACTGATTGCAACACCCTACATCCAGGTTTCAGAATTTTTTCCATAAAAGAGTTAGCCAAGAAAAATATGAGAATCCCAAGATGATTAAGCTGTCATAATGTCTCAGGTAGCTCTTACCTGTCCTGCCATTCAGGAGAATTGGTTTTCCCTCGAGATCTCCTCTCATGGGAACAACTGTGATTTTATACTCAGTCCCAGGCCTCAGACCTAGAAATAAGCAGCCAGATTGGGTGTGAGAATAGACACAGACTCCAGACACACACCCACACTGCTCTTCCCTGGACTTGTAAACAGGGGATGAGAATTTCTGCTTGCCCCTGAACTCATAGAAACCTATCTGCCTCAGTCTCCCTGGGATTACAGGCATGAGCCACCACACTCATCCTTCAGTATTGGTTCTTACCAGTGATGTCATATCGACTCTTGGGGTCATTGCTCTTGGGGACAGTGACTTCAGCCACCTCGTGCCCTGTTAAGGGGCCATAACGCAGTTTGTAGTAGTCTACCTCAGTCAGAGGGTTCTCCCACTCCACATCAAGGGAGGTCTCGGTCTCTTCATTCACCCAGGCAGTGCCCACCACAGCAAGATCTAAGGCAGGGCAGAGAAGGCAAGAGAAAGTGCTGAAGTGTGGAGGTCACAAAGGTCTGAAATGGGCCACTGAGACCTGGCTTCAGGCCTAGGACACCGTCCTTGACAAGAGTCTTAGAGCAGAGAGCAGCTAGCTGACATGTTCATATTCTCAGCAGGTTGTTTTTAACTTGGTCTTTGTATTCTTCCTGAACTTTCTACCAAATTTTAGTACTTCCACCACACCCCCCACTGTGTTCATGCTTCCTCACTGTTCTGTCCAGTGAAGAGTTCTCATATGCCTTTGTTCAAGATTAAGTACTTAGGGCTAAATGGTTTCCTACCACTTGGAAAAAATCATGGAATTATGACTAATAAAAGAAATGGATCACTGACAGGAACATTTTGGAGAAAGCGACTAGAATCTTTTAAGAACATTTTGAATGGTGAAAGCTGGATCACAAGCCAATGGAGCTGGTAAAACAAGGTTACAGTTTAGAACAGGGAAAATGAGTCCCCAAGATTCCCAGCCCGGTCTCCTTTGGAGGTCATATATCCTTTATATTGGAATCACTTCTACCCATGTTGGCTGGCCCTTGTCAAAGATGTATGACAGGAAACTTGTACATCAGGCAGGGTGAGAACTTGATGATCTCCAGGTCCTTTGGCTCTGAGCAGCTCTGATTCTCTAGGGGATAAAAAACCTGAGAGCCTTTCCCTCACCTGCAGTCCCCATGTTCTGTTTGTAGACTTCTTTCAAAGGTGGAAATCCAGGTGAACAGGACAGTAATGAAGGTGAATTAAGGATTGGAGAAGTGGTCCTATAGAGCTCAAGAGAACTGGAGGATTCATGAGTGGAAAAGCCAGGATTTAACAGGACTGATGGAAATAAATGCTGCTAGGTCTTAGGCTCCCCTGAGGAGCAGAAAAGAATGGATTTGAACTTGAATCAGATTTGACAGAAAGATAAATTTCACCCTAGTAATAGTTTACAAATCCATATAGGAAGACTCCAAGAGGGGTTACTAAGACTTTCAGAAAAGATGTCCCTGTCTTCCCATGGCAGACTGGACACCGTCCTACCTGTCATAGATAGAACAGAGGCAAAATCAACCCCAGCCAGCCGGGAGCTGGCCTTAGTGTTCTCCTGTGGACATAAGCCATTTCACTGAACATTATCACTCTCAACTATGCAAGACAAAAACAAGGCCATTCTGTGACCATGTCACATAGGACTCCGTATCTTCTCTCCTGACTGACAGGAGGGCCTGCTGCCTCCCAGTCCCAGTTTGAGCTTTCCTCTAGTCTGCCCTCTTCCTAGGAAGGTGCATTAGAATGCCCAATCACAGAATGACCTCCAGCATCCAACACAAAGCAATCTCTGCCCCCCAAATTACTTCACCCAAGCCCACATTCTAGAACAAATATCTTCATACACTCTTACTGAGACATTCCCCTGGGCTAAAATGAACAAGCCCAATTTATGCAATTATAAGAGTGTTTTCTAGGGCAGCTGAACATAAGGTGGGCACATTGACATTAACCTGGATCTTTCTAGATCTTTCCCCAGGAGTGTAAGGATGAAGCCACTACATTTTTGTTAGCACCTAGGTGCTCAATAAAAATGTGTTCAGAGAAGGAACAAATAAGTCATGCAAACAGTTAGGGTTCTCCAAACCTTCAAAGATAAACCTGCTTTAAGAATTTTTATGAGGAACAATGATTTCTTTTTTTTTTTTTTTTTTTGAGGAACAATGATTTCTAAAGAGTATTAGCTGCTAGGCAAACTTAAAGGAGAAAAGGATGTTGCGGGCTTAACACACCTTCACAGTCATTTTTGCATGTAATTTTGTGTGTTGTTTTGTTCTGAGACAGAATCTTACTATGTAGTCCAGGCTGGCCTAGAACCAGTGACCCTCTGCCTCTGAGGGGTAGGATTACAGACAAGTGCCATAACTGGCTCCAGTGTGTTTTGTTGATTATGGTATTGATTTTGCAGCTAAAGAAACTTACAAGGAACCAGCCAAAATGCTCTAGTCAGTCTGCCTCATTCTTTTTTATTAAAATACTAACTTCTCGAGGCTGGAGAGATGGCTCAGCGGTTAAGGCACTTGCCTCCAGTGCCTAAGGCCCCCAGGGTTCAATTCCCCAGGACCCATATAAGCCAGAAGGTGGTGGCTCTCTCTCTCTCTCTCTCTCTCTCTCTCTCTCTCTCTCTCTCTCTCTCTCTCTCTCTCTCTCTCTCTCTCCTCTCTCCTCTCTCTGCTTAAAAATGAATAAAGTATTTTTAAAAATACTAACTTCTCTACCAAGAGTCATTGATGGCCATTTCTTTAAGCATCTGATATTTGACCCCAAACTAAGCATACTCAGGCAAATGCTGCCTCTACATGCGATGTTAACTTTTTCCTTCATGAGCAAGTTTCTGAATAAAAACTCACTGTTTCCTTCATTCAAAGAGAACATTGCTTTTAGAGGTATCCCAAGGGATTTCCTTACTTAATACAAAAGGAATAATAAACCTTTCTTCACTTCTTAATCTCCTGGCTGTTCACCAAGACATGAAGTATTGCATTCTGTTGCAGAAGTGGTGATGTTGTTCCTTGCAGACATTTTGGTAGTAACTGGTGGTGAAGGGGACATTCTGTCCTTCCAGCCAGTCTCCTTCATTCTGCTCTGCATTCCTGCTTTTTTGTGTATTAAGTCAGCCAGGCTCCTGGCCCTCTGGTCTCAGGATCAGCCAGTGGGAATCAGTGAGCAGGAGAGACAATAGACTGCTTGCATCCCTTTACCAATAGCACCTCACCAGGCAGACCTTTCCTACCCTTTCCTCCAAGTCCAAGTACTAAGGCTTCTCCTTCTCAGGTTGGTACCAGTGCTAGAGTGTTCCACTACCCAACTTTGCCCATGCCTTTGTAAACAACCTCTCCTTCAGTTGCCCCATTTGTGTTCTCTCTCTCCTGCTGAGGTGACCCTTCTTATACAGGTGAATTCTGTGGCTTCTCACCCAACCGGGCTTGACTGCGCTCAAAGTCCTTGGGGGCTTTGAGAGGGGCTGAGAATTCGGGTGTACTCCTTGGCTGCTTGTAGGGGCGCGTGAGGCAATCCTATTTTACAGAGAAACAGAAGATCTCTTGAGCCCCAATTCAGCAGGCTCCCATGACTGGCACGAAGGACCCACTAATGAGGAAGCTATGAGAAGAGAGAAAACTAGGATCTTGTCCAGAACCCAAGATTGCAGCCGCTATTGTTTCCAAACCCCACATCAGGGTAAGCCGTTGAAGGGTATGTGCGGGGAGTGTGGGAGAAAACTCTTCGAATGGAACGTGTGCTGGGAAGCCTGGCATCTGTGATCCTCACCTGTGGTGGCAAGTAGATGTTGCGGGCTGCTGGAAACGTCTTTCTTCACGTTGCGCAGGGTGACTATATACTTGGTTCCAGGCTGCAAGCCGGGAATCTCATAGGAGTGCTGTTCCTTGGGCACCTGGATCTGCTTTGTCGCCAGCTCCTTCCCCAGGGGGTAGTAGCTGAGTAGATAGTGGTCCACCTCACTGGAGGGCTCCCAGCTCACCAGCAGGGAGGTCTCTGTGCTCTTGAGTAGCTGCAGACCTTGAGGGGCGACCACTGGGCAGAAAGGGAAGAAGTGTGGAGAGTGAGGCACGCTGAGGCTGGGGGTGGGGATGGGGATCCTGGCCAGCGAGTACCTGCTACACATTGAACACTATGATAGTGGTCAGGTGTATGTGGACACCTTCCCTGGGAAATCATTGTCCGGTTACACACACACACACACACACACACACACACACACACACACACCATGAACAAGAACTTCACCAGCAGCCCATGGGAACTAGTAGACAAGCAACATTGGGGGTCCCCCCCTTGACCTGCCCCAAGCTCTGGGGTGGGCCCCACACTAGTTTTTGATAATCCCTCCAGGGGATTTTCTCGAGACTCCCCCTCTGGGCAGTGGAACCGCTGATGGAAGGAAGGGTGGCCCCCAGGCACGTCTCACCCTGGGAACAGTCGGGGCCGGTGAAGCCCAGCTCGCAGTAACACTCGCCGGTGTCGCAGAAGCCGTGGCCGCTGCAGTCGCCCGGACAGCGCTGCTCGCTGCAGTCCTCGGCGGTAAAGTCCTCGTGGCACTGGCACACGCCGCGCACGCACACGCCGTGCCCGCTGCAGTCCTGGGGGCACGCGGGGTGGGCGCAGTCGACCCCCACGTAGGGCGGCTGGCACACGCAGCGCCCGTCCACGCAGCGCCCGTGCCCGCTGCACGCGCCGGGGCACGCGGGCCGCTCGCAGTCGGCGCCCTCCCAGCCCTGCTCGCAGCGGCAGGTGCACGTCTCAGGCTGGAAGGTTCCGTGGCCGCTGCAGCGAAGACTCAGATCTGGACCGAGAGGACGACAGGGGGCGTGGATGGAGGTCTCCTTCTTGGAGATGAGGTAGAGAAGGCTCTGGCACTACCTGGGTCTTGTGGGGCTCTAAAAAGAAGACTGGGGGGACTATCCAGAGGCATGGCACCCCTCAGGAACAACACTCTTGGGCCAGGAGAACCGGGCTGAATAAAGGAGACTGGGTTCCTGCTCTTTGCATCACAGTGTTTCTCCTTTCTTCCACTCCCCCACCCCCCAAAAAAAAGCTGCAGAAAAAAAAAACCCTTCCTCTTTTTACCCTCCCATTTGCATTTATCTGGGGTCCTTCCTTCGTGACTGGTAGTAACTATTTAGAGTAAAGAGGCCTCAGATTCTCCACACTATAGACGGGCCTCTGACAGTAAGGGGCAAGGCTCCTGGGAGAGAGAGGATCAGGTGAGATCCAGGCAAGTGCAATTTCGCCTTATCCTGATGGATAGAGAGGGCCTTAGCGAAGCCTGCTGGTTGTGTAATGGGCTGAGTTGAAGGCTGGAAAAGTGGACAGACAGACATTGCAAAATAGCCCAGTCTCAATGATAGATAGGAGGGGTGGACCAAGGCTTTTAATCAGCCTCCCCTACCCTCAACCCCCACCCAGCAAAGGTAGGTCACAATGCATTCCTTTCTGCCACTCAGAATACCTCCTTCTCTTCCTAAAGACACTTCCACAGTAGGCTCCTAAGGATGTTTCTAAGGCAGTAACATGCTGTTTTCTTCATGGTAGTGTGTCCTAGGGCCTTATTCTGTACTGGTATTTAGGGGTGATCTCGACCATAGCAATTCCTCCAGACAAACATTTATGCCAAAGTACCACTCATTATCATTTGAGCAGTTTATGTTCTTGAAAGGACAGGCTAGAGGAAACTTCATTATTTATTAAAAAAAATCACATTATAGTGCTTATTACTGATAGAATAGTCGCAATTTCCTGAATACTTTCTATGGGCCAGGAAGCTAATCCATACCATCTTCGGTTCTCAGAACAAGGCTAGCTAATAGAAGCAGCTTCATTGGACAGTTGAAGAAACTGAAAAAAAAAAAAAAAGTTGCCCAATGTCTCATTTGGCCTTGTCTCTCTGCCTATATTCCATCACTTCCCCTTTGAGTAGAGATGGGATCCACAGGTAGAAAGCCCCTGGGGTCATTCCTATCTGGTGGCATTAGCCCAGGAGTAAAGCCTGCTGGTCCCCTCCCTGCCAGGTTCCCAGATGCCCCTAGAATTGTATCAATGAATCAACAGCAGGGGCATACCCTATGCCCCAAAGAAACCTGAGTGAGGTGGGAATTCGCCACAGTCACACAGTACTCATGAGGCTCATAGCAGGTGCTTGTTAAGTGTTTGTGGAATGAATGCCAGGTGGTAATCTCACCTGCAGCTCCTTGGCAGCAGCGCTGGGGGTTACACTGCTCCTTCATCTCTGCCATCTCTTCCTCCAGCTTCTTCACTCGGGCCAGCAGGTCCTGGACACTGTCTGCCAAGTCACAGTCCTTCTGTGGTGTCTGAAGGCGAATGTTGTGCCTGAAGATGAAGTTCTGCTCCTCCCCACCCTCCCCCAAGGCCAAGAGTGATGTCCCATCATCACTGAGGGATTGTGGGTCAGCTTCCACTTGGACCAGGGCCGACTTGGGCACATCGATCTTGTAGGTGTGGCTGAGGGTGACCTGTTGCTCCTTGTTGCTACAGCCATGTGGCTCCAGGGTGGCTGGTGCTGAGGACACGAGGAGCACAGAGGCCAGCAGGAGCCCCACCGGAAAGCAGAACTGCCCATGGAGACCCATCCTTAGAGGGACAGTAATCCAGGAGGCCTAGACCCAGGGGTAGGGGAAACACAAAATAAAGCCATGAGACTTGTGAGAGAAATTGGTAGTTTTAACAGATCCTAAGGGTCCACAGAAAACAGAGAAAGAGGCAACAAGAATTCATCCCCTATCTCTTGCAGATCTGAGCCCAGTGTTTGTATTCTGCCTTTTGTCTACCTGGAATGCCCTTCTCTTCTGGGCCCGCACTCATCCTCCTAATCCCCAATCTTTACAGCAGCCAAGACTGTCCCTTCATAATCCCAACAGTAATCATTGCATAGAGAAGGCTGCCTATGCGACAGGAACTATTCAGAGAATTTCACATCTGCTATCTCATTCAGTTGTCACAACAACCCGTTATTTTCTTTGTAGTGAAGAAGATTGAACCCAAGGCCTTGTACATGCTAGGCAAGCACTCTAGTACTGAACTACACCTCTGTTTTATTGCTTCTATTTCTAGACAGGGAGATTGAAGCATGTCCACTCTAAATGTCTTCTCACAGGCACATGGCTAAAAGGGGTGAGATTTTTTTTTCCAGTGCTGAGAATAATAGCCAGGGCCTCTTGCTTGGTAGGCAAGTGTTCTACCATTAAACTACACCTCCAATCCCAGAGGGGGATTTGAACCCAATTAATCTGACTCCAGTGCCTGTGCTCATCACCACAAGGCCAAGCTTTACAAGAGTAATGAAGTAGAAGCTCCAGAGGTCCATTAAGTTGTCCTGGGAGGGCAGAGCCTGTGCTCACATCCAAGTCCATGGACTCCAAGGCCAGTGTCCTACTCAAGACTTGCATACAGGGCTGGAGAGATGGCTCAGTGGTTAAGGCACTTGCCTCCAGTGCTTAAGGCCCCGGGTTCAATTCCCCAGGACACACATAAGCCAGACCCACAAGGTGGTGGCTCTGGTGCGCTCTCTCTCTCTCTTTCTCTCTCTCTCTCTTAATCTCTGTATCTCTGCTTGAAAAATGAATAAATAAAATATTTTTTAAAAAAGACTTGCATACAGAATCTAAGAATTTCTAGTGAAATTACCTTATCCACACAAATCTTCTCTTCTGTTCCCCTGCCTTACCCCAGCTGGAAACCAGTTCTGCTGCTAAACATCTAGAGAAATGAGCTGTACCTCTCTATTGATCTTGTTTTGTAATTATTCTTGTATGTAGTTTTTCTTCCTGGCTCTTCCTGTCATTCACAGCATGTATCATTGATAGTAATGACCACAGCTCACCTTTTCCAAGCTTTCTATAATCCAGGCACCTTCCAGAAGGAATGAAATGGTCAGGGGGGATCTTTTTGCTGGCCAGATTTGATTAATAGGTGGATAACCTGTCTACATGTTGTCTAGAGAGCTGCTATTCTGGAAGATTGGAGGGTGGAGTGAGGCCAGGATGAAGAGACCAACAGGAACAACTGAGGGGTGAGCACTTGATGGGGACTGGCTACCTCTGTGGCAGAGAAAAGAGGAGGCTTATGTGAAAGAGGCCTGAAACCCTGGAACTTGATGAGGCCATGTTGATGCCACAGAACAGGGTTCTGGTGCCCCCTATGAAAGCAGGTCTGTGCTGGGGCATAGCCCAGGGGGATTGTATGGGAGCTCCAGCAGGAAAAAAGAGGACTCTCTGAAGAACTCACAAAAGATTTCTGCAAAGGGGTGCTAGGCTGGTATCAGATATATCTGCTATCACAGAGACCTCCAATAACTACATCAGCCCCAGCTAAATAAGGTCACCTTTTCCTTCCTTTCCTAACACCCCACCACATATCAGACCAGGGCAGTCGTTTAAATCATGAGAAGTAGAAGAGGAAATAATTCAGGTGTAGACAAACAGACAAACACACACACACACACACACACACACACACACACACACACACACACACACACAGTATGTGGATTCTAGGCTCATACCTGAGCTGTGAGAAAAAAAAATATGGCTTGGAGGGAACTGAAATTCTGATAGGGGAAAGAATTTGTGTTCACAAAAATAATCTAATATCAAAGAAAGCAGAAAGTTCCAGAATCTTCTGTGGACTTTTGTGAGAAGACGGGAGAAGTGGCAGAACCAGAAGAGAGAGTTAGAAGGTTAGTATGGGAGAGATTTTTATTTTACAACTATCACCTTAAAAAGTCCAGCCCACATTTAAGACACTTGCCTGCAAAACCTAACGACCTGGGTTTCATTCCCTAGTACCCATGTAAGCCAGATGCCTGAAGTGGCACATGCCTTTGGAGTTTGTTTGCAGGGACTAGAGGCCCAGGTGCGTCCATATGCGCTCTCTCTCTCTCTCTCTCTCTCTCTCTCTCTCTCTCTCTCTCTCTGGAAATAAATAAATAAAATATTAAAAAAGAAAATACCAACCCAATCCTCAGGCTGGGAGCTGAGATGCAAAGGGCAGGCAGATCGTGAGCACAAGGTAGACTCACACCTCCAAGCACAGTCCCCACAGCAGAACCTTTAACCCCTGTACTTTGGCTCTCTAAAGCACCTACTAAGTGTGTGGCAGGACATGAGCTTGCACTGTCAAAATCCCCTTCCTGGGCCACCACAGAGCTAGGAATGTCAACTTCTCAGCTCACTTGCACCATCTAATTCCTACCCCCCAGCCAGTGGCTCACTTTTCCTGAGACCTAAATGGAGTGCAGATGTCTTTTCTTTTTTCTTCTTCTTCTTTTTTTTTCTGTAAAAGTTCTGAACGAATGTAGAAAAATAGCCAGGGACTGTTGCCATAAACCACAGAAGGGCTGTCCAGAGCCTTGTCTCAACAGTGTTTGTTTTTGAAGCCTGGGATATGAGAAACCCCAGAAGCACTTGCAGGAGCCCTCTGTGTCGCCTGTCCCTCTGAATTGTAACAAGATGTCCTCACTAATTATAGCCTCTCGGATTCCACATGTTGAGCTCAGATTTTCCCGGGCAGGGTGATTGCTCGAAAGAGATGAGGTGGGGAAACCCTGGACCTTCCACTGTCAAGAGTGCTGGGTTAGAAGAGAAGCTGCCGGCCCAGGCTCCAGGGGGGGGAGCATGAGGAAGGGATGACATCATGCGCTGTTAGTATGCACAGCACATCACAGACAGCTCCCCAGGGGGGCGGAGGAGTGGGAAGACACCAAATTTCCACAAGAAAAATGTAGATGTTATGTCTAGGGTAGTTTCCCATAGAAAGTGAAGTAGGTAGTGCAGGATGCGTGGGACTTTTACACACAGGATTTGTTCCTTCACGAAGTCATGGAAACCAGGTATCCCCATGAACCACTGTCCCATTGAGGCAGATCATGATTACTGGAGGGGTTTTGAATGGTGTGGGAAGGAAGCGGGCAATGCAGGAATGAATGCTGCCTTGTATGCCCAAGAGATGCTTTTCAAGTTACTGAGATGCTTTTCAAGTTACTGGCTCACCATGAGCTGGACAGATGATCACCCTGGATCTGCCTTGAGACCTATGATGGCCTCGAAGTCTGGATTCTACTTCCTCTTGGTAGCTGCAACTACTCCCATGGCTTGAATTTCCAGCCAAATATTGACAGCTTCCAAATGTGCCAGTATGTTCCTAGCCCAGAGAGTGTAAGCTCAGGGATGGTGATGACTTCACTACAGTGGTCCCTTCGGTTTCCCTGGATTCATAGCCAGCTCTGGCGAAATAGTTTGTGAATTAAATTATAATGGCCACTAGATTTTGTGAGTGTGTTTATTAGATGATGGGTACTGGGCCAAGCGAGTTAAAAACATTATTTTCAATTAATCCTCAAATGCTGACAGTCAATTAACAGTATTCTTTGTTACAAGTACTCAGAAATGCTAAGTAATTTGGCCAGAGACATCCAACAAGTAGAAACAGCGGAGCTGGAATTGTGTACCAGATCTGTCCACTCCCTGTGTCTGGATTCTTCATCTTTCTCCAATGTTCTGTAGATGTGGAAAAAACCCACCATATGTCTTCTTTCCTGCCATATTTCCTTTAAGAGAGTGGTTCTTCTAAAAACAGGAAAGTCAAGGCATACCGGTGCACCCAGCAAAACATTCATAAATCAGTAACTGAACCTGAGTCCTGCACAGCCTCTGAGAAGCTTCAAAATGATCCCTGGAAAGATGAATTACATTTCCTCTCCAGGGAGATTAAGTCCCAGGTACTCCTCGTGAGAAACTAAGGGACAGCAAAGTGCATGACAACCTCTGTCCATTATGGAACATGTCAACCAAGCCTTAGCAGAAAGATGGCCTCTCAATTCCCATGGTCCCCTCCACTTTCAGAGCTGGATGGCTGCTCTGTCATCTTATTCTCTCCAAAGAAGGACACACACACACCCAGTCAGGAAACTAATATTGCTTTCACCTAATGAGCAGTCCCCAGTTTCTGGCCACTGTTGCAGAGCTTGGTCCTTAAATTCAGGACTTTCTCTGGTCCTCATGACCTCATCCTGCCTTTACGGTTAACCACAAGCAAATGAGAACACTGCTTTGGGTTTTAGAGAAACTATTATCATAGATTTCCAGTGGAGTCACTAAGAAGACATCCTGTCCCAAATGAAAGGGTAGACATCACTGGACTATGAAGGAAAATGAAGGAAGTGAATGGCTTGGGATACACTGATGTCACACATGTCATTGGCAAATTTGTCACTCCTTTCCTTATTCTCTGGTCCATAGCTTGGTCCCTGTATGACTCAGAGTCTGGTGACTTGAAACCTTAGTCTGAGAAAGCAGATTCTCAGATAGCTAAGAAACTTACTGTGGTCGAACCATCTGAACTCAAGACCTCAGACAACCAATTTCCTCCTGTTTCCCTTCATCACTATTCAAGTGGATGCAGCATACACCATGGCCAGCCTCCAGTTGAGCAAAATTCATACCAACATTTTTATCTGTGACATTGCACTCTGCACAGGCATTCTGTACAGGATGAGAGACAGCAAGGGGTGGTCAGGACTGAATACTTGACTCTATGACAGATTTACTATGGTCACATCCCAGGCATCACTGGGTGCTTCCATGTTCCAAGGTCACTCTCAAAACCCCCATGCAATAACTCTCTTTGTTATTTCAAAACAAAAAAACTCGGTCTAAAGAGATTGCTAAGTGGTTATGGCACTTGCTTAAAGAGCCTGGGGACCTGAGTTCAATTCCCCAGTACCCCATAAAGCCAGGTGCACAAAGTGGCACATGAACCTGGAGTTCCTTTGCAGCCACTGGAGGCCCTGGCACACTCATTCTTTCTGTCATGTCTCTCTTCTATCTCTCTCTGTTTGCAAATAAATAATTAATTAATTTTTAAAGAAAAACTCTTTCAATGGAGATTGCCTACCCACCAGTGGCTGAAAAGATGAAGGATTATGCCTCTCACACAGCCCTGAAGCTCAGTCACTTTTTCAGGACTTGCCACAGGCTTGCTTTCTTTTGTTTTGTCAATAGAACCTTAACCCACCTTTAGCAAAGGCTCCAGTGGATAATGAAAATAGTAGCTACCATGTTCTAAGCTATTCTTTTGCACCAGGCTCTGCTCCAAGCACTGTAAAGCTTTCTCTGAACATCAGGCAAAGATGGTCATCCAAGACCTTCTGGCCTTATTGGACCAGATTCATACACAATGAGAAGATAAAATAGACACAGGACATTAGTTCAGGAATTTCTGTTACCAACCCAGTACCCAGAGATCCCTATTCCCACAGGTATGTGGGCCTCTGCTAGAGGCTCTGCTATAGGTGAGTGATAATGCAGACAGATTTATGGTTAAAAATAAGAGTACAATTTCTTTCTTTAGTTTAATGTGTTTTCCCAGATATTGAAACTTTAAAGTTCCAGCCCTCCATCAAGGAGAGGCAAAGCTAATCCAGGAATCTGTGCTGTTTCACCCACACTCACTGGGCACATATGGAGATGGCAGCTGGTTGGCATCAGCCTGAGTCCTCTGTGGTGGACACGGGCAAACCCACTGTTCATCAAGGACCAGGCCTGAGATCCTAGCACCATCAGTTCACAGGCTGGTGGTTACAAATGCTCCAACAGAACCTAACTGATGAGCTCATGTCTGCAGCCAGACCCCATAGGAGCCAGGGCTCTGGAATGAGTGGTGGGGAAACAAGAGTTTCCATGGGCCTGGGCACAATTTCCTCAGGCATCGTCTCAGGAACAGACTGGTTTACCCTACACATCCAACCACAGCATGGCACTCGAATGGAAACCAGAAGCCACAGGATGTTTGGAACCATCTGACCTAGTTTTCCTGCCTTGGGGTCAACTGCAGCCCTCCAACAGGGGGACAAGGAAGGGTTCAAAACCAACTCAGGTGTCTCCCCCTCCCCCATTCCTTGGAAAAAATGATAGCAGTGTTAATATTATTTCCTTCTGAGTACCTTTTCCTGACAATACCACCTTCACTCTAAATCTGCCATCAAATGCCTAAATGCCAGAGATAGTCATTGCTTTAGAGATCCTGTCTGCCATCTCCCAGCATATAGCCCTGGCTAAGCTGGTGCCACAAGATATCCTGGTGACACCCTGACTTATCTGAGAACCCGATCATCTCGGGAACCATGGCTTACCTGTGTCCAGATGGTTATTTTAATATTGAGGCTATTCTTTTAATGATTATATATGTGATTCTAGTGCTCTTCAGTGAAATCCTGCTTTTTCGCAGTCTTCCTCCCTCCTCCCCCAGCTCCTTCAAAAATTAACAAAAAGTCAGTCCTCCAAAACTAGTTCACCACATCACTCTTGCAACATTTCAAAATGCCTTGCTGGAAACATTGTGAGAGTGATTGTATGGGAATTTAGAGGAAAGAAATTGTCCTCTCACAAATAATTAAAATGCACACAATTAAATGAGCTCTTTGAGTGAGTTTGCAAGTATCATCTTAATTAGTACATACACACCAAAACATAAGAAGGCACAATCATAATAGTTTCCTGATCACAACTGAAATGAAATTTCTGTTTTAGGATTCGGGAGAACAATGAGCTGTAACAGATAAGAAATTAAACACATGCACACAAACAACAGGAGCCTTTCACATTGTACAGACAAGAAAAAAGGTGAGTAGACTTAAAGGAAACACTTCATCTAAAACATACTGCTCTTGTAGAAAGTAGTACCCCACCAACTATTCATGGCCACGTAAGGGATGGCTAATCTTGGGCATTTGGGTCTAGTGCTAGCTGAGAATGGGCATCACAGATCTTGGGAGATATTTTGAATCTAACCTATATGACCTTGCCTGGATTTTCTAGCTTGGAGCTTGGGCACATGAGCCATGCACCTCAGCCCCTGGTCATTGCAGCTGGCCATGTTTCACTGTCATAGGTAAGGTCTCTAGGGCTTTTGCTCTTACCTGGAAGGCTGCTGAGCACAACTTCCAATCTTCCTGCCTCCTGTGAGCTGGTAACGGAGCTGCAGACTTCAGTGCTGGTCTGTCCCTCTCTCTTCTTTCCCTGCCTTCCCTCCTTGGGTTTAAATCCTGTCTAGGCCAGAGGAGGAGCCAACCAATGGGGATTCTGACATTTTCCTTCCTTCTCTTCCCAGCAGGGACTCTATTAAGGATTGGGCAATTCATTCACTTATTCTAACTAGGAAAGAAAAAATATACATTCCCTCTTTTCTTTTTACTTCGATTATGAGGCAGCTAAAAATACCAGAGGCTGTTTCCATTTAAGTGTCTACAGAAGGAGACACTTATATTTGCATGTCTCTGGCCAGGAGCTGAGTCTCAGGGTTTGGAAGAACATTTATTAAGTCTCTTTTTCCTGTTTCAGGCATTCTGGAACTTACTGCCAACTTTACACAGAAGAAAAAGACTGTTTGCATAGAGAAAAAATGAGCAGAGACTCAGGGTCAGAACCTGCTCTGCCCACACCCTGCAGCTCAGCCATTTCACACCTCTGATAGGCTGTGGGACTGAAGTGGGCTGAGGGCAAGGAGAGCAGACCCGGGGCTCAGAGGCCACTCTGCTACACACCTGCCCAGGTGCCTCCCACACACTCGCCACACAGGAGAGCAAGACACCTTGCTGGCTACCCTTTCTCTCACCGTCAGATGGATAGACTTTTGACCTATCTGATTTTTTTTTTTTTTTTGAGGTAAGGTTTCACTCTAGCACAGGCTGACCCTGGTCTCACTCTGCAGTCCTAGACTGGCCTCAAACTCACAGTGATCCTCCTATCTCTGCCTCCCAAGTGCTGGGATTAAGGGCATGTACTACCATGCCCAAGTGTGTGTGGTATGCATGTATCAGTGTGGGCAGAGTGTGTATGTAGAGGCCAGAGGTTGATATCAGGTGTCTTTTGCACTTGCTCACCACCTTACTTGTTGAGGCAGGGTCTCTCACTAGACCCCAGAACTCACTGATTTGGCTAGTCTAGCTATACCTCTTCCCCTGGGGACCCCTTGTTCCCACCTCCCAAGAGCTGAGATTACAAGCAGGCTGCCTCCACTCACAGTATTTATGTGGGGTCTCCAGTCATACTCCATCCTCACACTTGCAAGTGCTTGATCTACTGAGCCGTTCCCCCAGCCCCAGCTTTTGACCTTTCTACAAACTAGAACTGCTCCAATGGGTCACAGGCCAACCTGATGCTCATCCTGCCCCACGGTTCCTCCTTTGTCCTGCCCCAAGCAGATGCTGGAGGGAGATCCACAGCATGGAGAGCCCAGGGCTTTCCATTTCTCCTTAGTTGTCTTCTAAGACTTTTGGAGGAAAAGGAGAAGGGTGAGGACAGAGGGAAAGGAGAATCCAAGAATTGTACTTGAAACTTTTGTTACCGAGCCAGGCCCATTCTGTACACCAGGCCGTATGCCCATAGTAAAACGGTGAGCTTTGCAAAAAAGGAATATTTTATGCACTTTATGTACAGTCATGATGGAGTGTGTGTGGTGTGTGCATATGTGTGTATACATGTGGAGGCCAGAGTTGATATGATATGTCTTCCTTAATCACTCTCTACCTTTTTAAAATATTTTTATTTATTTATTTTACTGTGTCCTTACTCTTTTTAGAAAATATTTATTTATTTTTATTTATTTATTTATTTGAGAGGGAGAGGGAAAGGAGAGGGAGAAAGAGACAGAGAGAGACAGAGAGAGAATGGCACTCCAGGGCCTCCAGCCACTGCAAACAAACTCCAGATGCATGCGCTACCATGTGCATCTGGCTTTACGTGGGTACTGGGGAATCGAACTCGGGTCCTTCTGCTTTGCAGGCAAACACCTTAACCACTAAGGCATCTCTCCAGCCCTCCACCTTATTTTTTTTTTTTTGAGATAGGGTCTCTCACTGAACACAAAGCTCAAAGATTTGGCTATTTTAACTAGTCAGCAAGTCCTAGGGCTCCTCCTGTCTCTCCTCCCCAGTGCTGAGATCACAGGAGGACACTGGAATCCAAACTCAAGTCCTCATGCTTGCAAAGCGAGCACTTTACCAAATGAGCCATCATCCCAGCTCCATGATGGTTAATTTTGATTGTCACCATAGAGACAAATCTCTGGCTATGTCTGTGAGGGTGTTTCCAAAGAGGTTTAACTGAGGTGGGAAGCCCCACCCTGGATGTGAGTGGCAATATCCATGGTCTAGGGTCCCAGAATAAGAAAGGAGAAAGTGAGCTGAACATGAGCCTTCTCTCCCTCCCCCTTTCCCTTGCCTGCTCCCCTCCCCCCACACTCCCTTGAGTGTGGATGCGATGTAACCAGCCTCCACACTCCTGATGCCATACCATTCCTGCCATAATGGACTATACGTTCAAACTGTAAGCTAAAAAAAAAACCCTCCTTCCTTAAGCTTCCTTTGCTGGGTATTTTGTCACAACAAGAAAAGTAATACAATCGCCAAGCATGGATATGGGAAAACAAATCTCCAATCTTCCTCCATGAAGATAAGGTTTGGTGATCTTTAATGGACTAAGGAAGCAAGGTGGTCTGAAACATGGGGAAAGGTGGCCAGAGGTAAGGAAAAGTGAATTAGTCAGGGGTCTGCATACGTGTACTCAAATGTCCCTCTTCATGGGATGCATGTTCAGAAAATGGTGGTGTTAGCAAGATGTGAAGGTGACGTCCTCTGATGTCAAAGGTCACCCATGTCACATGTGCACAGGCTGGGGAAAGGGGTCAGTGATTTCTTTTTTTTTAAATAATATTTTATTTATTCATTTTCAAGCAGAAAGATACAGAGAGAGAGAGAGAGAGAGAGAGAGAGAGAGAGAGAGAGAGAGAGCACACCAAGGCCACCACCTTGTGTGTCTGGCATATCTGGGTACTGGGGAATTGAACCCAGGGCCTTAGGCACTGGAGGCAAGTGCCTTAACCGCTGAGCCATCTCTCCAGCCCCAAGAGGCCAGTGATTTCAACTGGTTTGAGTTGGACAAAAACAGCCTCCAAGTTCCTAAAAAAACAACTTAAGTGACTTCGCCATCATGTCACAGGTCATCTATAGCAAAGCTAGTAAGATACCAATGGTATCTACATGCTTAGCTACACGACCTCTAAAATTGGAAATAAAAGCTAGCAATTACACGTGAGTGGTGTGCATTAAGTCTAAAGGGCTTACACAAGATTTCTCTCAGTAACTACACATGACCTTTGGCAACCCCTTCATGCCTTAGTTTACCCATTCTCTAAAACAGGAATGTGATAGTAGTTGTGAGCGTTGAACAAGTTGATACAAGAAGAACTTAGAATAGTCCCGAGGACAAATGAGTATTCAATAAAAATCAACTGCTATTGTTGCTATGAGTATTATCAGTTTTGGATTGAATCTTGTAACGTATCCCACATAAACTCCAAATCTCAGACCAGTGGGCTTTCCCTGCACTTTTTCACTTAAAAGCACAAATAATTCTGCAATCTATCCAAGAAATCAGGGGCAGTCATATATAGAGATGACCAGTGTGGTGAAATGCGAGGCTACCAAAAAAAAAAAAAAATCTCCCCAGCCATAAATACCTTTTTTTCTCTTGGTTCTTTTGCTCTCTGCTTCTTAACTTTGAAAATCTCCTCCAGGAGCTCCTATTCCCTGCTGACTCCTTAAACTGCTCTCCCATTCTTAATTTCCTTTCACTAATTCTCCCCACATGAGCAGTCTTTACCTACTCTCTCCATTACCCTACCTTCCAGACCTCCAGTGGATTAAACTAAGCTAGTCACCCAAGCTCCTCAGCTCCTGCATTGCAGCAACCTGACTTAATAGAAACTCTCTCCAAGAACAGTGGAAGGCAGGCCAGACTGAGCACAATGCTATCATCCATACCACCTGGACGCCAAGCTCTAAGGCCATCTCCAAACCAATTGGGGCAAGAGAAAATACAGGGCTCATTCCTTACAAAAACAAAACCCACCTTGTTTTATAGTCTTTCACTTACAGAAAAAATGCAAATATGTGATAAGGAGTACCCCATCTATCCCTATTCTCTAAATGTTAATGCTTTATTATGTTTGTTTTATGAGTCCTTCTTTTAATAGACTTTCCTAAAACTGAAAAGAATAAAGATATTATTTGTATCTCTACCTTTTCATTCCTAAATAGCTTCAGTGTACAATATTTATCCAAAACAGGAGCATACTTACATAAGCTCTACTACACAGTGAGCAGATCAGAGGTCGATATTGGTCTACTGCTGTTGGTTTTCTGACTTACAGGCTGTATCCAAATTCCATTCATAGTCTCTCATGTCATTTATAGAAAAAAAAGTTTTCTGTCTAAGGAACCAATCCATAACAATTCCCTGCATTCAGTTGTCCCTGCATTTAGTTGCTTTAGAGTCTCTGTAACCTAGAACAGTCTAGCACTTGGAAGGCTGAGGCAGGAGAATAGAAAGTCAAGGCCAGCCTTGGATACATAATGAAACCTTGTCTCAAATAAAAACAACTAAAACAAACAAAAAACCAATACCAAACTAGGGGATTAGTTTAACATGAAACCAATTTCAATTTATATTTTGTTCAATGGTACAACCAATTCCAGAATAATCTGGAAAAAAAGACGCTGGTTCAAATGATGGTTAAACCAACATGTTATTATATCATCTTCTTTGATTTGAGAAAAAATGTAGGGAAAGCATTCCGATTGTAGTCATCTCCCATTGTATTTGTCTTGAGAAATCACCAAAAACTCAGTCAGCCAGTGTTCTGGCACTGAGAAAACCTGAGTCAACTGTGTCTAGTCCCGAGGCCTGGAGCTGGTCTGTTGGACTTGGTTGAAAGATATGTGTTAGCTTTAATTAAGTTGCTGAATTGATACTACTGAATGTAAAAGAATGGAAACCAAGCCTGAACAGATCTTTGTTATTAAGATACCTTGGCATTCTCTCTGTATTCTTCCATAAATAATATTTATTCCATATATATAAGATCATTTTTGCCTTGCTCCCTTTCTAGTAAATTCTATATTCAAGCTTCAAACAGTGCTTACAGGGATGCGCCATCTCTGGCTTTAGATGTGCAATTGCCTGTAAAAATAAACAGAATATAGAATTCCAGCCAAGAGGAAAGTTTATTACTCCCTTCAAGGCAATGAAAGACCTTGATTCTTCTTCCATCAATATTCTCTCCCCCTGGGTCAATATATTTTGACATCCATCTCACTGGAAGTCAATATCTTCTTATTAATCTCTTTTGGCAATAACCGTTGCTATGAGCCAATTACCTGAGGTGTGTGGGGCCAGAGAGCTGGATTTACAGCCTGAGGTCTGGAACCTCGTAGGAGATGACAGTTTTCTTTGGGAGGCTTTTTATGTGTCACTTGCCCAGAGGTTGCTATTTTGTAAATATCAATATTATTTCCATTATGAAAGCAATTCATTATTATAGTCTAAAAGGAAATGCAGAAAAATCTAAAGAAGAAAACAAACATTTCTTGTAATTTCCACCACTATCAATAATCACTTTTCCCCCTACAAATAAGCAAATACACAGAGAAATATACATATGGTGGTTTGATTCAGGTGTCCCCATAAACTTATATGTTCTGAAGCCTTGATCCACACAGCTGATGGCAATTTTAGAATTGGAACCTTGTTGGAGGTGTGCTGTTGGAGGCAGGCTTATGGGGGTTATAGCCAGCTTCCCCCTGCCAGTGTTTGGCACAATCTCCTGCTGCTGTTGTCCATCTGATGTTGGCCAGGAGGTGATGTCCACCCTCTGCTCATGCCACGTTTTCCCTGCCATGATGGAGCTTCCCCTCAAGGCTATAAGCCAAAATAAACCCATTCCTTCCACAAGCTGCTTTTGGTCAGGTTCTTTATGGCAGAAATAAGAAATCTAACTACAGTGATACATATCTCTGCACATATACAAAAGAGACTGAGCGATTAAAGCTGCACGGAGCATTTGGCCACTTTTTACTCTTTATAGAGCCATTTTGTCATCATGTTCTTACATATATTTTCAAGACTTGCTTTCTTTTTTGTTTCACTTTTTGCTTGTGTATGTTTGTTGTCTGTATGTATGTTCAAGTATGTGAACACAAGTGTGTGTAGGAGCATGTGCACGTTTGTGTGTGTGCTTGTGGAGACCAGAGGTCAATGTTGACTTCTTCCTTAGTGGACCTCCACCTTACTTTTCGAGACAGTTTCTCTCTGAACCTAGAGCTCACTGGCTTGGCTGGACTGGCTAGCCAGCAAGCCATGGGATCCCCTTCTCCTCCTCCCCCAGCACTGAAATTACAGGCACATGCACTGTGCCTGGCTTCTACAGGGGGGCTGGGATCCTCGCGCTTGTCCAGCAAGCACTTACCCTCTGAGCCAGTTCCCAAGGCCAAGACTTGCTTTCTGAAGCTGCCTGGGATTCTCATGTGTCTATCTTCTTTCTCCACAAGGTAAAGGGACACAAGGAATTTAGGGAAGTAAATGGAGTATTCTCTATCTTGATTGGAGATGTTCGATTTCATCGAACTCTATACTCTAAAAGGATAAATCTAAATTACATCTCAATATATCTCACCTAAGAATAAAAAAATCACTCATTAAAGGATCACTCTAAGGGGCTGGAGAGATGGCTCAGCAGTTAAGGTACTTGCCTCCAGTGCCTAAGGCCCCAGGTTCAATTCTCCAGTACCCACATAAGCCAGACCCACAAGGTGGTGGCCCTGGTGCGCTCTCTCTCTCTCTCTCCCTCCCTCCCTCCTTCTCTCTCTCCCTCTGTCTTTCTGTATCTCACTGCTTATGCAGGAGGAGATAAAATTAAGTGGGTACATTTCACAATAATAAAATCGGTTTAAAATTTTTCCAGAATGACACATTTCTTAGCCCATTGCTAGTTTTGTCCTGTTTCCCCTCTAGCCATCAACAGTCCTAGAAGTATTTTCAGTGAGGTAAAATTCACATTCTATGCAATTTATCTTCCCGAAGCATGCTATTAAGTGTCTTACAGTTACATACTCACAAGATTGTACAGCCATGAGCATTATCTAATTTGTAAACACTACAACAATCCCAAAAGAAACCAAACACCTATTATCAGCCATTTCCCATTCCTCCCTCAGTAGGCTGTGACAACTACTAACCTACTCTCTGTCTCTATGGATTCAACAATTCTGGACTGGAATCATAAAATGGGTGATCTTTTATGATTGGCTTCTTTCATTTAGCAAAGTTTTCAAGGCTCTTTCTTGTTAGAGGATGCATGAGTACTCCATTCTTTTTTAAGGAGTATAATGTTATATGTAGTGGAATATTACACTATATGTTATTATATTATTACAACGCAATTTGTCTACCCAATCTCAAGAAACTTGGATCATTGCTAATTATAGGCTAATATGAACAATGTAGATGAGAACATTTTTGTATACAAAGTTTTGCATGGATGTATATTTTCATTTACTTGGGGTAGTTACCTAGGAGTAGAACTGATTCTTGGACCATATGGTAATATTTTGTTTAATTTTTTGAGAAGCTGCAAGTTTTCCAAAGCCAGGTGCACCATTTTACAATCCCGCCATCAATGCACCAGCATCCTGAGCCTCTGAATTAATCAGTCCTGGTACTTCTCTGCCTGGAGATTTCTCATTATCGAAGATCACTTAGAGCAAGCAAGTGCCTTTAACCACTGAGCCATCTCTCCAGCCCCAAGATCACTTGAGTTTTTGCTAAAGAACCAAATTGAGTCTGGGTGTTTATTATCAAATCATCCTAACAAATACGCACCTCTTATTTCTTCTTGGGAAACGCCCTTCAGAATGCAAAATTTCAAGGGGAATGTGAAACAGAGCCCAGAAAATAGGAAATCTCAAATATTCAAAAATAAAGAGTTTCCAAACTCAGCCTCAAATGAAGCTTCCCTGAAATCCACAAGGAAACCTATTAGGCTATGATGTTAGGCTGTGAAGAAACTACTTTGACATTCTAAGTGGACCAATGAAATCTCAATATTTTGGGGATGAAAGGGGGCAGGGTGAGGCTGTAGGTAAGGGAAAGCACCCCACACACATACACACCAGAATGTAGGATGTATGGCCATCCTTCTATAGCTGATGACTCCAGCGAGGGTGCTCACCATGCTGCTAGAAGGGAACTTCTGTGGCTTTCCAAAGCCAGTCAGGTGGGCTTTCAGAAACTGATTCTGTCCATCCCAAATCCACATTCAGAGATATCACAGGAGTAGCTTAGAAATCAGCTGTCTTGGGAGTAGTTACACCATAGAAATCAGCAATGGGCTTTTTCCTTCTGGACAGCTGTCTATTGATTGCTACCAGCACACCTTTGGAAATCTTTCTAAGATGGTTCTATATAGTTAAAATGTTCCTTTATGCCAATGTATTATAATACATCTAAAACTTCAAGGGTATAAATAAAAATGATGAAAAGGCATCTCAATCCTCCCTGGGAGATGACTTACTGCTACAGATGATAGGAAAATCCTATCATTTTCCTTACTGAGTCACAAGTTCAAATACTGAGTCACCCAGCTCAAATGTCCCTTATGAGGCCATGTTGTTCATGCTTTAAAAAAAAAAAACCTTGATTCTCCCCAATAGGCAGTGTTTGGTGTTTTGTTTTTCTTGGTTTGGTTAATTGTTGCTTTCTGGGAGGACAGGATTATAGCAAGGTTACACTGTGGCAACTGTTCCATTCCTCACTAGGGCAAAGTCATGGGAATGACATGGTCTTCCTGCAGAACTGCTGAGGTCACCCATCAGAGGCCATCTGTGATCCCAGAAGGATAGGATGAGTCTATGGTCCTGTGTGACTGAAAGACAGAGGCACACTGGGCACCAGTACAGACTTCCACATTTCCACCCCAGCCTCCTCCCCTTCCTTCTAACTCTGCTATCCCTCAACCATCCTGGCCTTTACACTGCAAAACTCTTACCAAATACAGCTTTGGGCTGAAAAGCAGGTAAAATTTATTGTGTACATGCCATTCCCATGGAAGCTTGAAACTTAAAAAAGACATTTTAAAGTCATTGAATATTTCAGATATATGAAAAGGTGTAGAGAAGATAGGATAAGCATTCTGTGTCCATACCCAGATTATAAGCACTGTCAAAGTTCCTGAGTGTCATGATTATCTCAGTTGATGCAGAAAAGGCACTTGAAAGTCCAACATGTCTTCATGATGAAAGTCCCGCATAATGCCGGAATAGATGGAACATACCTCAAAATAATAAAGGTCATTATGACATACCCATAACCAACATTATATCAAATTGAGAAAAACTGAGACCATTTCCTCTACAATTAGGTATGAAATCAAGGATGTTCACTCTTACCACCTCTATTTAATATGCTCAAAGTCCTAGCTAAAGCAATGAAACAGGAAGAAGACATAAAAGGGATAAAAATAGGAAAGGCAAAAGTCAAATGACATAATTATATAATTATATATTTAAAAGACAATAGAATCTATGAGAAAAAGCCTTGATTTAATAAACGCTTTCAGTAAAGTTTACAAAATAAACCCTCATATGCACCAATAACATCACAGAAAAAGAAGTTAAGAAAAACAACCAAATCACAATCACTACAAAAAAATCAAATACTTAGCCAAAGGAAGGGTAGGACTGCGTACAACACAAAATTCCACACACAAAATGGCCTTGATATTCATGATTTTGCAGTGCCTGACAATACCTATACATAATGGGAGGAAAAGATGACACCGAAACAAAACAGAGGCTAATTGAGAGAGGGAAGAAATATGGGGGAGGAGGTGGAAATCATAATGGTTTATGGTCTATAATCATGAAAGCTATCACTAAAAAGTACTTTTAAAAATCAGATACTTAGGAATATACCTAACCAAACATGTGAAAGATCTCTGCAATGAAAACTTCAAGAAGAAATCAAAGGGGAACAATACATGATGGGAAGGCCTTCCGTGCTTCTGTACTGGCAGAATTAAATACTGTGGAAATGGCTATTTTTTTCAATAGTAATCTACAGACTCAACACCATCCCCATCAAAATTCCAATGATGTTCCTCAATGAACCAGAAAAAAAATCTAGGAATTCATATAGAAATACAGAAGACCACAGATAGCCAAATCAATTCAAAGGAGAAATAACACAGCTCTGTAGGCATCAAAATACCTGATCTCAGATTATACTACGGCACTGTCCCAGAACACACATACAGACCAAACAACATAAAGGACACAGGAAGAAGAAATCCACTCTGCTTGCAGCTCATCTTTGACAAACAAGTGAAAAACATTCCATGGGAAAAAAATAGATAGCTTAGTCAACAAATGGTGCTGGCGTATTTGGATATCTACCTGCAAAATACTACAATTAAATCTACACCTCTCACCCTGAGAGAGGTATTAATTCAAAGTGGATCAAGGACCTTCACCTTCACCTACAACCTGAAACACTGAAACTGCTAGAGTAAAAAATAGGGAATGGGCTTCAAGATACAGGCATAGGCAAGAAAGATGTAAACATGACTCCAATAACACAGGAAATAGTTCCAAGAATTGACAAGTGGGACTGTATGAAGTGTAGAAGTTTCTGCATAGCAAAAGAAACCAACAGCAGACAGCATATAGAATAAAAGAAAATCTTCGCCAGCTTTACTTCAGACAGAGTTGATAACCAGGATTTACAAAGAACTTCAAAAATTAAACATTAGATAAATAAATTTGCTAATCACCAAATCAGCTAATGAGGTGAGCCATTCAAAAGAAAGAACCACCAATGGCCAATAAGTACTTTAAAAACTGTTCAAAATCCCAATCCATCAGGGAAATGCAAATTTAAACAACTTTGGGATACCATTTTACCCCAGCCAGAAAACTGACAACCAATGCTGGTGAAGATGCAAGAAAAGAGAACCCCTCATCCACTGCTGATGGAAGTGTAAACTGTTACAGCCATGATGGAAATCAGTATAGAGGTGTCTCAAAAAATTAAAAATAGAACTCACATATAACCTAGTTAAGGCACTCCTGGACATATTCCCTAAGAACTCTGTTATTATTGAGATACTTCTCATCCACATTTATTGTTGCTTTATTTACAGTAGCTAAAACTTGATATCAACCAAGATGGTGACTGACAGATGAGTGGATAATTAAAATGCAATGCATATACACAATGGAATTCTATTCAGCAGTACAGAAAAATGAAATTTATAGGAAAATAGATGGACCTGGGCTGGAGAGATGGCTAAATGGTTAAGGCACTTGCCTGCAAAACCTAATAACCCCACTTCAGTTCCCCTGTACCCACATAAAGCCAAATGCACAAATTGACACATGCATCTGGAATTTGTTTGCAGAGGCCCTGGCACACCCATTCTCTCTCTTTCTCTATCTCTGTCTCTCTATCTCTCTGTCTCTATTTCTCTCTGCTTGTAAATAAACAAATAATATTTACAAAACAGATGAATCTGAAAGAATAATATTAAGTGAAATGACTCAAACTCAGACAGACCAAAAGCACATGCTCCCTCTGATATGTGTATCTAAGTATGAATGGATTGAGGGGCAAACACGGATAAAACCTATCAAGGTAGAATGGTAACCAAAAATTAATAAGAAGAGATAAGCTGGAGGAAGGATGATAGGACAAATGTGACATGTAACCAGAAGGGTAGAGGATACTGGGAGAGGAGAGGAATAGGAGAGGGGAGAGGGACATTTTGGATAAGAAGGAGACAAAAATCAACAAAAGCAAATTATATTTGAAAATACCAGAATAAGTGTTACTTAAATCTCTGAAGAAAAAAATATTCCTGTGTATGTTCTCTGATCATATTCCCCTCCCTCCAAGAAAGAAACACCTTCTGTCTCATCTTGTAGCCCAGGATGTGGCCCAGGCTGGCCTTGAACTTGGGAGATCCTCCTGCCTTATCCTCCTGAGTGCTGGGATTACAAGTGTGAGTCACCATAACTGGTAGGATGTAGTGTGCATATCATCAATCTGTCTGTCTATCTACTAATATATATACATATATACACAGCATGTCTAGATGTAAGCGTAAATACATTCCTTCTCTGATATACTTTTTGTTTTCATATATTCTAACATTTTTATTTTGAGAATAGCAAGCTTGAAGTGAGTTCCTCAGCATATTGAACTGATATTTAAAGCCATGTATCAAAACAGCAAGAACAATCTAAAGTGGTTATGATGTCATACATGCTAATTTGTTTTCGTGGAATGCTATATACTCTTGCATTACTGGGACTGTCTCCTTATTTGTACTTCTCTATTACTTTCTTTCTGGAATTTTATTATGCAGATGTTTTTCATTTTAATTTGGTCAAGTTTTTCATCCTTGGTTTGTTCCTTTTATGACTTATTTAAGAAACATTTTCCTATCCTGTGGTTGTGAAGATAGTCATCTATATTGTCCCATAAAAGTTTAAAGTTTTGCTTTAACACATTTAGGTCTGTTATACAACTGGAATGTACTTTTGACAATGTTATTTTTTCTAAATGGATATCTAGATGCAACAAATGATGCTAAAATGGCCAGATATCCACGCAGAAAAAAAAAATTTGCTCGTCCAGTAGTCTTTCATTTTTCATATATACATAGACTAGAATAGACTGTCCATTCTGGTTTATTGATCTATTCAGTTAAACTCTATCAATGCATTCTACTTTATTTTATAATGCCTTTTAAAATTTATTTATTTAACTATTTATTTACTAGGGTCATGTGTGTGTGTGTGTGTGTGTGTGTGTGTGTGTGTGTGTGTGTGTGTTCTCTTGCCACCGCAAATGAATGCCAGATGCTGGCTCCACTTTTTGTTTTGCTTCTGGCTTTACATGGGTGCTTGAGAATTGAATCCGGCACCATTTCCCCAGCCCCTATCATAAGCCATTGTATCAGGCCTGCTCTACCATCTCAATCTTTTCTTCAGAAAATGTTTAGTCTAAACTTAGATTCAAATTGCAAAATTCCATTTCAACCTTTACTGAGGTTGGAGTTCTCAGTCGGTAGCTTAATTCAGAAAGTATTATGGGCTACATTGTGCTCCCAAATTCGTATATTGAAGTACTAACCCCCAGTACCTCAGAATGTCACTGTATTTGGAGATAGCATCCTTAAAGACTGGAAAATTAAGTTAACTGATGTCCTTTCAAAAAGAAGAGAGTAAGTACAGCCAAACACATGGGGAGGACCGTGTGAAGGATCAGGTAGAAGGCACATGCCATCTGCAAGCTAAGGAAAGTGCCTCAGAAGAAACCACTCTTGCTGATTCCTTGACTTCCAGCCTCCAGGTCTGTGTGAAACTAACTTTCTATTGACCTGAGATGCAAGTTGAGGATCCCTTATCTCAAATGCCTGGGACCAGAAGTCTCAATTTTTTGTAAATTTTGGAACATTTCCATAGACTTTACAGGCTGGAAATCCTAAATCTAAAATACTCCAAAATCTCCAACTTTGGGGGCATCAGGTGAGTTTCATTATCACTTGTCTTGCCTTTTTCTCATCTAGAATTTAGGATCAAATACAACTAGCTTACAGACCAGCTTTCTACAATAGATGAAATACTGAACAAGAAACAAATAACCCAGAATGCACCAAGTGGACCCTGACCATAGTCAATGAAGATGGGGGTGCTGGAAAGCTGGGGGAACCCTATGCAGGGCAGGCTGGTTCACAGCGCAACTGCCCAGAAACTCTAATTTTATACTAGGAACTCAGTAGGCCTACTGACCTTGATGGTACTCTGCTAGAGGTATGGGAATAGAGATAGGAATGAGGAATGACCAGCCTCACTTCAGTAAGATCCATCAAACACTGAATTGTCTGAAAGTGGAGAGCTTCTATTCTTGGTCACCATGTTACCCCAGTACCTCACACCATGCCCAGTATCTGCTTAGGAAATATGCACAAATCTATAGCAATTTTTTCCTGTATCCAACTTCATCTATGTTTAAGGAAACTCCAGACACAATAGAGAATTAATAAATATAGGTTCTACAAGTGGGGATTGTACTGCAAAGCCCGTCCTGACATCCCTTGTGAGCTGAGCCCCTGACACACTCACCTGTCTGGTAGTACTGTTATATTTGTGTAACTGCTGCACACATCCTCAATAAACCACTGTACGGGAGAAAGTTAAATCACAAAAAAATACAGCTCTGTTCACTGAAAAAGATGTCTTGCCTGAAGTAATGAAGTATTGGATATCACTGTCTCAGCAGAGGTGCACTAAGGAACCAAGCCAGGCAGGGCACTGTGCCAGGCAAAAAAAGGGCATAAGAGGCAAAGAACACAGTCCTAGCTCAGAGTGAGTTCGGTGAACCATTAGGGAAACAGAAGCACTTAGGCAGACAACATAAAAAGCGACGAGGGCACAAAGGTCAGCACTCAGATCTGCCTTCACCTTTTAAAAAATCCAGAGCCTACAGAGTTGTAGGAAAGCACCGCTGAAGATCACAGTGGCCCAGGGCATCAAAGCAGGAGGTGTTCCGAGGAAACCGTGCCGCCCGTGAACCAAAGCCAGAGGAGCAATGACACCCCCTTACCTCCCAGCTCACTCCAAAGGCCGGATGAATTCTTCCATTGATGCAAGGGTTAACAGGCATTAAAATTCATTAAACCTGCATAATTTCATTGTATTTGAAAATAAATTAGAACATATAAATTGATAAAGGAAATGGAGTTATTTATAACTTGGCCAAAGGGAAAGGGAGGGGTCTAATTTCCTCCCCACCTTTTCTATGCCTATCTTATAATTTACAGAAAGTCATGAGACAAAGGCCAGCATATAGATAAATTTATTTAACTGTGAGGTAATCTAATTGGTTTTTTTCCCCTGAGAGGATAGAGACCTTGGCCTCAGGTTATCTTCAGACAGAGAAAAATGAAGTTTGAAAGCTTCTCTATTTTAAAAGAATTGGGTTGGGTTTGTGCTATCTAGGGTTCTCATCCTTTCTAGGCCTGGCAGAGTTCTCGGTCCATAACTCCATTTCTTTCACAGGTAATGACTGCAAACCTTTTGTATCTTAGAGGCTAGCTTCAAGATCCAGACTTCTACATTCCTGTTAAACACACTAATTTTACAAGAAATGGTGATGGTCTGGTAGTGGAAGGGAGGGGCCCAAGTGTGGAGTCAATAATGTTTCTTGGCAACAACACACTTGAGCCAGGAGGTCCGGGCTGAGTACTAGGCTATCCAGGGCCCCCTGACACAAGGACTGATCCAGATGGTACACGGAGGAGGATATCCAGCTGACTGGGGATGGGGAGGGGGGCATTGGGGAATTGGGGATAACAGCTCATTGTTTGCCCACTGAATAATGTAACACAGTATGGACAATAAATATATATTTAAGATAAAAAAATGTTTCTTGGCAACAGAAGCTTCTAGGTGCTTGTTTTAGAAGCTGGATAGGAGCACTGCTGGCCAGGATGTGGGAGATGTAGTTCTCTGGCTTTCAGATGGAGTGGGGAAGGAATGACATGACGTTGTCAATAGATAACTCAGCACCAAAGATTTCTAAGTGTAAACATAGGAAGAGGACATTCTAAGCAGCTGATCATTACTGAGCCCTTAGGGAGTGATAGACTCTGTGCTTAAGTGAAGGCAATCATGAAAGTCAGCTTTGGGAGAGGCAGGACCTAAGCAGGTAATGAAAAAGAGCAAGAGCACATAGGAACGCCCCTGTTTATTATTGTGCAGTTAGTTTCTCATTCAGTATTCACTGCTACTGGCTGGGCTGGGCGGGCACATGGGCTCCTTGGCAGCGGGAAGCTACTGAAGGTTCTTAACAAAGGAAACATAGCATGATATTTTTAGTGCAGGGAGATCCTTTTCATTAACTCGTTTTATTAGTTGTGTGTGTGTTCTTATGTGTGCATGTGAGTGTAGGCATGTGCGTGCCATGGTGGGGGTGTGGAGTTCAGAGGGTTTTTGGTTCAGTCCTCACCTGCCCACCTCATTTGAGGCAGTGCTTCTTACCGTGGATTCGCCTCTGCTATTCTTTGGCTACTCTTGCCACAGGTTCCAGAAAACTCTTCTGACTCTGCCTCCCACCTCACCATCATTGTCAGCATCAATACACTGGTATTATGGAAGCCTGCCATGGCCTCATCTGGGGATTGAACTCTGGAACTCCAGCTTGACCAGCAAATACTTTATCTACTGAACCATCTCCCCAGACCCTTTTTATTATTTTTTAAATTAGCATCCAAAATATTGGGTTTCATTATGAAATTTACATATACATGTATCATTGAACTTTTCTTTCCCCAGTCTCTCCCCACCCTTCTTCCCCTTCAATAATCTCCCACCTCCTCAAAAAAATCCCCTTCTGTGTTTAAATATATATATGTATTACATATTATAATGTATAATATATTTAAATCTAGATCCTACATTTGATAGAAAATACATGATATATTATTTGCCCCCCATTACCCTCTCCTGTTTATCCCTCCCTTCCCTTTAGGCCTCTTCCTACCCCTTCTATTTTCATTCATTCAGATATATATATATATACACATATATATGTGTGTGTATAGATAGATAGATGATAGATAGATAGATAGATAGATAGATAGATAGATAGATAGATAGATAGATGACTTATTCTGAATATGAGAAAAGGCATGTGATATTTGTCTTTCTGAGTCTGGCTTCTGCCCCTGAGCAGGAGTGTGGAAATCACTGTGAAGATGTGCGCATGTGTACACAAAGCTGAAAAGACCTGTACTTCAGTGATAACAGAGCTTATTTTGAGATGGCGAGACTATAAGTAAATGCCAATTTCTGTATTTCTCAATGTTATTAATTATCCTCCAATGGGTGTGAATTACTTTTTTCAGAACAAAGGACGAAGACAGAAAGATAAGACTTGTAGCAGCATCGAGGAAGCTCTTCCCACATTGTGTGGTGATGCTTCTTCTGACCAGGACCTTATCTTCTTCTTCACCTAGTTGACTTCTGAAAGCCACACCCTCAGCTCCTGAGGTTCTCCCATAGTTGTTGTCATTCTTACAAGTAGGAGTCTGTCTTCTTCAGAATTCAAGTCCTGTAAGGGCAAGCAGCACACCGCCTGGTTTACAGCTATTTCTCAAGCACAGTTGTCACTCCCTAAATTCTGTCAGAATAAATTAGTAATGGCTTTAGAGAATGTGAATCAGGAGAGCTAGGTCAGTAAAAAGACAGTGACAGTTATCTGAACAAGTGCCCGAACTAAAGGAAAAGTGATGGAGGAGAGAAAAAGCCATGGAGATGCTTGTGGTATAGAGTCTACAGAATCTATGTGGACCCTTTCAACAAGAAGCAGGAGTGTGGTGAATAGCTGGTAGAAAATTCTGGCAGATTTAATTCAGGAATACTATCATGGAGGCCTCAAGAGTATTCTTTGGGACAGCTGGATATCTGATAATATTTCTGGATGTAGAAGGCAATTCTTGGGGGTGGAACCAAGAGCTCCAATTTTGGGTGAGAAGTAAGGACACATACATGATGAACCCTCAGTTCTGGCTTAGGGGTCATTCACTTGAGCTACAAATACAGAAAGTAGACCAAACACAGTTGTGTCCATGACTTTATCATTGCTATGACAAATAACTTGGGAAAGGAGAACGTTTCATTTGGCTTACTCCATCATGATGGAGAAAGCATGGCAGGAGAAAGAAGCTGGCTTCACATCTTCAAATGCAGCTAGGAAGGAAGCAGAGAAAAGCAAGCAGGGTCAGGCTGTAAACACCTCAAGACCAGTCCCCAGTAACACATTTCCTCCAGCAAGGATCTTCTCATGGTATATCTGGATAACCTTCTAGAACAGCACCATCAGCTGGGGATTAAGTGTATTAAAATACATACACCTGGGGTGGGGGGAGGTATTTTATGTTTAAACAACACACCATGAAACAAAGAATTCAATTTCGGAGTTAAGTTTGAGGTGCCCATTGAGACACCCAAGATAGAGATAGCCAATAAGATTAGAAGGGACTAATGTTCAGTGTGGAACCCTGCTAAGAGACATGGAGGATATAGGGTTTTGCTGAAACCGGAAGGCGTCCAGGACTGTCTCCTTCTGTTAAAGGAAGTCGAGACAAGTCTGAGACCCTGATTATCTCAAGCATATCCTGGACCTTCTAGCCTCAAGGCAGGCCACAGCAAGCCCTGAGATAAGCAGGCAATTCAAGGCCTAAACTCACTCCAGCTGTAATAGCAAACCTAAACAATAACAGTTCCTCTGCAGCCATCACCATTCTATACATGTCTAGAGTCACGTAGAAAGCCCCCCCCAACTTATCTATGCAAACTAGGCATCCACAGGCTACTGGCCCCTGCCAATCCACTCACAAGATGTCCACAGACTACCCTGCCCCTACCAATCCCCTTGCTGCCTATGCCCCTACCTCTGCCTTTTCCTCTATATAAACAACTTTTATCTATACACAATATACAATATACACGCTCTCCTGAGTGGCTATGCCCATCAGCCTACCGCTATCCCAAGGACTGCTGCCCATCCAGCTCTGTGGATGAACTGGGGTGTTAGTGTACAATGACCTCCGAAGTAATCCACAGACTACAGTTCAGGAGAGATGGCTGGATGGAAATACGGACATAGTGGTAGTAGCTGAAGCTATAGAGTGAAGGAGAGCATGTGTAGAATGAGGAGGGAAAATATCCTTGGCAGACTGATATTTTGGGAAGAAGAAATCACCACTGGTTTAAATAAGCTGGAGAGGAAAACCCTGAAAAAAACTGGAGAATGAAAAACAGAAGAATGAAACTTTCTGGAAATTGTATGTAAAGGAAGGAATGACATTTTGATCAAAGTAAAGGTTGTAAGTAGGAAGTACTATGTTGCAGTGGTGAACAGGAGCCAGACTTTGGGGGTCCATGAATGTCAAGTGAAGAAATTAACTGCATCAAGCCCCTCCATGATCGGTAGCCATGGCAAACATGGATGTGCCAGAGTTTGTGAGCTGCTCCTTCTATCCTTGCAGAGAACTTAGAAACAATGAGTCAGTCTAGGGTCCAGAATCTAAGACTTGGAGGTAGGAAATAGAGAGGTAGGAAATAGAGGTTTATAAGAATATATTTTCGGGATGGGGAGATGGCTCAGCAGTTAAGGCACTTGCCTGCAACACCCAACAACCCCAGTTTGATTCCCCAGTACCCACGTAAAGCCAGATGCACAAAGTTGGTGTGTGAATCTGGAGTTCATTTGCAGCAGTCAGAAGCCCTGACATGCCCACTCTCTCTGTCCGTCTCTCTTCTCTTTCTCTCTGCTTCAAAATAAATAAATAAAATATTTTTTAAAGAATATATTTCTCATCAAAAATATGTTATTGAAACCAAATCACCACTGGCCTAAATAAGCTGGGGAGGAAAACCCAAAAATTTAAGAGCTGTCATTATTTTTGCTTGGTTCTTATAACCAGCCTGTTGGCAATGACAAAGGACAAAAAAAATCTCTCAAGAATCCTGCTGGTATAGCCAAGTCTAAAACCCACTGCAGCTTATCCAACAGCCTCTACAAGGAGCCTCTGTGATAGAGTCTTGGAACCATGTGAGCCATGGGACTTTGACTTCATGTTCCAGAGGAGTCATCAGACAAGGGTTTCTAGAAGCTTGTCTCCCCACCTTCCATTACCATGTCCTGCAAGCAGAAGAAAATAGCCCTAGGCAAGCAGAGAACAGACATCCTGACTCTTTTAAGCTTTGGCAGCCTTACCTTCTACCATGTCACTGTGGTTTTGGGAGAGGTTTAAAGCTAAGCTTCAAAAACAATTATAAATGAAGGGTCTGGTTAAGTATGACCACAGTGAGAGACAGAGATGCTGGATCTTTGTGGAAGGCATTAGGGTATCTGATGAGTATGTGAGCCTGACTAAGGAGGAAGGCACACAGGGAAATCTTGGTGGATGGCACGTGTTAGGGATTGTGCATGGCACAGGAAGATGATCCTCTGCTGAGAGATGCACAGTGACAGGTTGACAGAAGGTGGCAGCAACTGGCCATGTGATTATGGACATCTGCTGGAGACTGAACTGGGCAACACACTTTGGTTCCAGCCACTGGACAAAGTTAGAAGCTGCAGAGACAACTGAGGGATGAAATGGACAGACCTGCTGTCCTCATGAACTAGGCTAGGAAGTCTGTGTTTGAGGGTCTCAGTAGGGAGAGGAAGGAAGAAAGAGTAAGATAAACCTAGCTCATCATGTTCTCTGAGCAGAACTTTGGCCGACACTTCCACGAGATCACAGATTCTCTCTGCACCTGACTGTTCTTGGTGAAAAGTAAAAAAAGGCAGAGAAATCTTTTGGAGAGAGACCACCTCCACATTACAGGAGCACAAGAACCTGTACTTGAGCCCCTCAGACTTCCTCAAGATACACCATGTGAAAGAAAAGAGGCCCCTTTGGTCTCTTGGTTCAGCGGTGAGACCCAATGTGAGAGGTGGAGTGAAACAGGGAAACCTACCACTGGGGAACAGGTTCATGAACAGTGTCAATTCTAAAGTGAGGTCTAAGGCTGAGGCTATGGCACCAGTGCCATCGGGAATGAAGACACATAAAAAATAGGTGACCACTGATGGTCCTGTCCAGTACTATCTTATTCAGTAAACATGCTAAGTACCAGCACCTACTGGGCATTACAATCCAGAAAGACCCAATCCAGGGCTCATGGTGTTCTACACAGAAGACTGTTGCAAAGTCTGTGGATATGATTAGTGCTGGAGATGATCTAGAGAGCACTAACCCTGCCTGGGGAGGCCACAGAAAGAAAGTCTCCGGCCAAGATGGTGCTCTTGAGGACAGAAGAAAGTTATATATATATATATATATGGGTGTGTGAGAGAGAGAAAAAGTAAAGCCTTTATATGAATAATGTGTTTCCTATGCAATATTTTGTATCTGGCAGATACATAATATGGACTTGTGAATGCTCTCTCTCTGAGCATTCCTCCTAAATCTTATTGTCTTTTCCTTTTTTGGAAATGCCTAGGGAATTTTGCTTTGAAGTAACTGGATGTCATCAGACACAGAGATGGCCTCTTTATGACGTGGGGCAGTACTCGAGGGAAGGAGATCTGTGGCCTGCAGTGAGAAGGGGAATCATTGTCAGGATCCTCATAGAGCATTTATTGAACACTCCTGTGCACCAGGGGTCTCAAGTATGAAATGTACTGCATCCTTTAATCCTCACAGGAACTCAGAGGTAGGGAGTACTTCGGATGAGGACTCCACTGCACAGAGAGTTCATGTACCGTGCTCAAGGTCATAGTGTGGGTAAACAATAGCACTAACACAGTCTGGCTCTAGGACTTGCCACTCAAACTGCATCCTGCACTTAGGACTGAGCCAAAACATCTTGAGTTTTTGCCCCATTGTGTAGGCCAGAGATCAGGACTTATTAAAATGTAAGCATTTTAGTACTGAAGAGATGGATCAGCAGTTAAGTGTGCTTCCTGGTCAAGCATATGGGCTTGAGAGTGCCTCAAACTACCAGAGTTTGAATCTCCAGCTTCCATGAAAACTGGGCCTGGCCACTCCACACATACCTATGACCCCAGTCTTGCAGGGAGCAGAGACTCGAGTAGCTTCAGAGCCCTGCAAGCTACAGCATCAGTAAAGAGACTCTGACTCAAGACAAAAACCTAGTGGGAGAGTGATGGAGCGAGCAGGACACCCGACGTAGGCAAGTGTATGGGGCACCACACCATTACCCACACAGACATGCTCACTCACACACAAATTAACACCTTGTAAAATCTGGGCTCACACCTTTAATCCCAGCACTGGCAATATGCTGAGGCAGGAGGATTTCCATGAGTTTGAGGTCAATTTGGCCTACAGAGTGAGTGCCAGGTCAGTCTGGGCTAGAGTGAGACTCTGCCTCAAAAACAAACACATATATACTAAACCCTTCTAACATAGGAGCTATCACTTGCTGATAGCTTAATCAGTGAGGTGCTTGACTCACAAGCATGAGGACCTTAATTTAATCTCTCATACCCATGGTCATGCCAAATTCATTGTGCACACCTATCTTGCCAGCTCTGGGGAGGTGGTGACAGGAGGAGCCCTGGAGCTCGGTAACCAAACAATCCAGCCTAATCAGTGAGATTCAAGCCAATGAGAGACTCTGTCTCGAATAAAGGTGAGTGGCATATCTGAGGAGACCACAGTCGTCTTCTGGCTTCTGTATGTACATGAACATGCACACCACACATACATACATAAGCAAACAGAAAATATCAAAATAGTCTTTAGCTACATAATTTCTACCAGCTTATTTTCCCAGTAAATTCAAAAAGTTTACATAAGTTTTGCCCAAATAAATGTAAGTTATTTTAAAAAATGATATTAGAATCACGAAACTAGTCATTTTCTCTCCTCTAGCACTCTGGCATTGAGGGACTTGCAGAAAAGACTGCGATGTCAGAATTAGCTTTCTTGGCATCAAGCAAGTGCTTAGTTTAGTCTCACCGGCTGGAAAATGGAGCTAATGATATTTCAGCCTCATTAGGGCATGGCAAGATTAACAAACCAATGTCTATAATCTGAGCAATCACAATCTTCACAGAGGACACAAAGGTCAACACCATTCAGTTATCCAAACAGCATTCCTAACAAGGATTAGGGCCAGGCCTCTTTGTACTGAGAGCGACCTTACTCAGAACCCAGTCCATGACTACAGCAGGGAAAAGGTTGTCTGAATGAAGGAAAGGGGAGAGAAAGAAAGAACCGGCGGGGGAGCCTCTAAGCCATGGCCACCCCACGCAGAAATGACATCTTGCAGTGAAGAGCCCACTCGTGTGAGCCTGTTCTCCCATCTTCATGACGTCAGTGTTTTCAGCTGGGTCACCACTCGGCTTCATTCTACAGATGTTCTTCTGTTCTGCCAGAAGCTTTAGGGTGAGTTATATCCACAGTCCCAACAAACCTGGGTAGGAGAATGTCTAATGTCAAACCCCAAGGAAAGGCTTCAAATGTATAAAAAAAAGTTTGATTTCTACTTTATGGATTAGCATAACCTATGAGATTATATCAAACATAACCTGAACGCTCTTCTTTTCCAAATTTTATGGGGTGCATACTTGTGCCAGTGATTGTTCTGTGGGCTCTATACCAGGGTATAGAGATGAATAGAATGACCCCATGATTACTGTCACCACTCTGGCTCCTATACAGTTTAAAGTTCTAAAGGGAAAGACAAACTAGCATTCCTAGCAGAAGGGAGTGAAAGTTACTAAGTGTTACCCTGCAGTTCCGTGAAAGTAAATATGGAGTCTTCGTGTATCCTTTAAGGATGTCCGCATTTCTCAGTACTATACAGGATACAGATGTACGTTGAGCAGATGGGATCCTACAGCTTGTACCTCATGGAGATGGAGCCATTCAGGTAGTGACCTTTCTTCCTTATACATAATAGAGCTGCCAAGAATACTAGTTCACCATGAATTACATCCAAAGAATGATTTAAAAAAAAAAACACTCCAAATTGGTTCTGTAGTAGTGGATATTCTATGTGAAAGCAAATGTCCATTGAGGAGAATTCAATATTATAACTTATTTCATCACAGGGATCTATGGAAAGCCAAATGCCTTCCATGAGCCTTGGGCCCTGTGAGGAAGTGCCATGGCCTGAGTCTATCCTTGGACATAAGACAGGAAACAGTGAGGAATACAGGAAGATACATTAGTTCTTTATGACAGCACATAGCAGATAATAAAAAGTATGTCTTGATATGCCATTTTAATTATCTTTCTAAAATAAACCAGGATGAGTTGCAAATCCACCTGGTTTTGTAACTGGTAGACTCAGCAGATGACCAGGCTGATCATGAACAGTTTTTTGCCCCAGTATAAATTATTCTGGAGATGGATGAAGGGGAGAACTTAAGGATTTTTTTTTTTTGTATTTACTTTCTTTTTAGATTAGGCTTTGGAAGAAAGCTGCAGAGAGAATTCTTTGGCAAGCATGAAATATTAGGAGAACATTCTTTCCCTTGCTCCTTCAAGGCCCCAGCCTGAGCTATAAGTATTATGACTTGAACACATAGCTACTGCTCTGGGGCTACTGGGTGGCCTGAAGGGTTCCATGAACCATGCAATCAAATCCAGGAAAGGAGACATCTGCCTCGTGGTGGCATCATCAGGACTCCTCCTGTGGCTTTGCAGATGGTTTCTACGCTTGGATCCCATTAATTTATGGCTCTTTGATAGTTTTATATCCATGGTTACCAACAGTAGCACACTTAAGTAAAATTGCTAACATTTTGCCTTTTCATTAGATGGGTTTGAAATTTAGAAAATCCAGGATGAGGAGAAAGAAAAAAAAGAAGAAGAGATAAAAGCCAGGCATGAGGGTGCACATCTTTAATCTTAGCTTTTGGCAGGCAGAGGTAGGAGGATTGCCGTGAGTTCAAGACCAACCTGAAATGACAGAGTGTGTTCCAGGTTAGCCTGGGCTAGAGTGAGACCCTATGTTGAAACAAACAAACAAAGAATAGATGATTTGGAAGAAAGAAAAGGCTGCTTTTCTATCAACTGTTTATTCCTCCAAATAAAAATCAATTAAGGACATTGCAAAGGAATATGGGTGTGACCTTGTCCTTGAAACCACACAAAACATTTTGTTACAGCCTCGGCCACAAGCAGCTGGAGGAGAGAGCCTCGAAAGGGCACTGAGTCACATCCAAAACCTCAGTGTCGTCTTCCCTCTGGTAAGAGGAGACAGAGACGCCCACACCTCTGCAGAGGCAGACATGAGCTTCAGATAATCAAGAAGCCGTTGTCCTGGGTACAGAGGCAGCCAAGAGAGCACTGTGACTCCCCTGGAACTCCCCTGAGGCAGATCTGGAATCTCTGACAGCCAGGTAGCCCTGGGGTCCCTGTCTTTCCAGGTAGACAGCAAAGCTCTCTTGGGCATTCCAGAAGATTCCAAGTTGCACACATCAGCATAGTTTTCAGCTGATGAATGTGCTATGTAAACACCACTGTCACCATCACACAGGGTCTGTCACATGCTCGCATGCTGGCTCTGGGCAGGGACACACAAGTGGTCCAGGAACTAGAGGCTGAATCTCATCTCTCACCTTGGAGTGTTACTTTCTTGCCAGAGAGACAGATAGGTGCTTTAGGGCTGTTTCAAAGGGACTTGTGTTCCCTTGAGGATACTTCTTTTCCTCTTTCTTTGAAAGAAGCAAAACACTCAGGTTACCTCCGTCATCATTGTTAAGTGTGGCTTTTGTCATGCCTTGGAAAAGAGAGACAGAAGGGGAAGATCACTTTCTTCTGAAATATTACAACAGCAGATTGGATTCACATAGACTGGACTTGAGGGGCGAGTCAAGGACAATGAAGAGAGACTTTGTGTCAGCCCACTCCTTTCCCAGTCAGGTTGGCAATGTGGTTAGGGCATAGTGACTGGTGGAATTTAATTTGTTTCAATCCAAGAAATTGTTCTGAGTGTCTACTATATACCAGACCCTCTGCTTGGAACTTGAAAGCAATATACTTTCTTAAGAAACTCAAGTAAGTTGGGGAAAATAATACAAATGAGTATTAAAAGAGTTGTATGTGATTATGTCCCTGATTTTGTTATTTCTATGAAAAATTCCACTGTTTATGTGCTGGCTTTCCATATGTCTTCAGAAATGCAGAACAGCCGACTAGTGTGCACATAAACGGTGAGTCCCTCCTGAGGGAGATAGTTAGGAAGAGAGGAACTGGGAGGGGAAAGAGGTGAATTGAAGCAGCTGACATGCTGAGGTCTAGATAGAGTGGGTAAGTGCTGTGGAATGAGTAGTTTCCCCCTCAGAATTCATCCAGGGCCTCAGAAGATGGACTTATCTATATGAACACAGTCCTTTCAGTTAGGTAAAGGTTGATTGTTCAGATTAGGATGGGTCCTTAATCCAAATGAGTGTTCTAATCAAAGGAAAAGAAATCACACACACACACACACACACACACACACACACACACACACACACACACAGAGGGAGAGGAGCAGGGGCCAGGGAAGAGACCCAGAGCAAAGAACACCAAGCTCTCCAGAGACTGGAGGAAAAGATGCCAGGGGCATTCTCCCCTGGAGCTTTGAAGAGAGCATAGCCCTGATGATGTCATGAGTCTGCACATCTGGCTTCCAGCACTTTGAGAGACTATATTTCTATTGTTTCAAGCTACCAAGTTAATGGCAAGTTTTTAATAAAACTATGGGAAACTAGTTTCATGAGGAAAAATCAAGGAGGTCTTTAGAACCATGAATTAGCCCAAGAGGAGAGAGAAATTCTTGAAAAAGAGAATTGCTAGCTTGTGTTTCTTCAAACGAACACCAAGGCTATCACTGACATTACAAGTTCAGGGAGTGGGGTAGCAGGGTTAAGCCGAGCCTCACTGCTGAACGAGGTTATTCTAAAACCTCTGCTATCCCAAGAAGCTACTTGCTTGACATCTGAGTTGTGTCAGGATTGTCTGCTTTGAAGTTTGGCAGGACTTAGGGTGCAGAGCACTTGCATGGCATCTGGAATGCCCTGTGTTGAGTGCTGCAGCTGCAAGTCAGGGAGACCAGGCTGGCAGACCTCCTGGACTGGATGTGGGGCCCATATGCCCCTGGGCCTGCACAGCCAGCCTGCACGCTGTACTCAATATCCAATGGTCAGAAAGGTGGAAAATCAAGAGTTCCAAGCCCTCAAAACAAGGAGGCTTGGAATATGTGCGTGGAAAATGGAATTCAGAAAGAAAAACCGCTTTGCGTGCATATTATCTGTAACCAATCAAAACAAATATGCTAGCTTCTCCTTGAAGCTACTGGGAAGAAATTTAACATTTCTTTTGGTGAAGGATGGGGAGTGAAAATTTGACTATCATATCCACTACCATTAACTTAAAATGTGCAAATGTGCATTGCTTTGTCTTTATTTAGACATTAGTTATTATTGTTCATGTAAAAATGAAAAGGCTTTTCATATACTTGCCCCACTCAGAACTTAATTTTATCAGAAGATCTCAAATTCTACTAAAGCAAATTTTCTTTTCTCCTCATCAAACCCCCAGCAGTGGTTTTTTTCCTAGAGAAAAAGTATTTTCAGGCCACTAAACAGAGGCAGAATAGGAAAAAGAAACCCTTTATATGGGATGGTGTTCACACATGACATACTCTCTACAATACCCTAACCCTAATCTTGTCCCATGCTCCTTGCCCTTTTGGTCAATAGAAATTCATATGATCCTGGTGTTCTGTTAAGTTTTTAATAAACTAAACCGGGCTAAAACATTGGTCAAAAGAAAGGTTTTGAGAGGACCACCGAGGGGAAGACTTGGGAGATGCGAAACCCAATGTGGCCAGATATGTTGAGGAGGAAATAAGAGACCTACTGTGATCATGGGTTTTAAGGTGAGGGGTTTGGATTTTATTTCGTAGGCAGCTAACAAAACTGAGTAGTGATGGGAAGTTCACACTGCAGAATAGGGTGGGTGCAGGTTACAGTGTTGGGGGGCTAATAGTTCAAGTTAAAAGAAGTGAAGGGGGTGTGTGGGGAGATGGCTCAGTGGGTAAGGGTGCCTGCCGTTCAAGCATGAAGACTGTGAATATATGTAAAAAGGCACGAGTGGCCATGCATGCCTGTAACACCAGTGCTGACAGGGACAGACAAGAGGATCACTGCAGCTCACCAGTCCCTCCTGACTCAAAAATGGCAAGCTCCAGGTTTAATGGGAGACCCAGTCTCAAGGAAATACAGAAGAACAAGAGAGGACACCTGGTGTCCTCTGCTAGTGTGCAGTATGTGCACATGTACACATACGTGCACACATACAACCGAAAACCAGTTGTTGGCATTGCTAAATGGGACATGGAGGACAAAGGGTTAACGATGTTTGAACAGGTTTGAAAACCCGGTAAACTGGTAGGCGTTTCGCCAGCTCCATCCTTAACCCTAACACTCCAGGCTCCCTAAGCAAGCCACATGAACCCAGGTTCGCACCCCAGCTGTGCCTGGAAGGGGACAGTTCTTCTGCCCCCACCATCTGATAGGAGCCTAGGCTCACGTCTACATGCAAAGCAGGTATTCACAGGTCGCTGGTTACTACCAATCTCCTTTGCCCATTTCTTCCCCTCCCTCATCCTCTACCTCTATTTAACCGACAGTGCTCCTACAATAAACGGGAATATATTTCCACCTTTCCCCTGGGTCACTGCCTGTTACTGCGCTGTAACACATGGGGAACTGTGTTTCCCCAAGGGGATTGTGCCCCATGAGCTGAACACACAGGAAGCCGTGCTTCCAGAGCTGTAATACTTCCACAGGTTCTTGGGCCCACAGGCAAGCCTCCACGGCTGTTGTTCCCCCCCCCCCCCACTCAGGAGAATGCCTGCTCTCTCCTTGCCCGGATCAGCAGAAGCTGAGTCCATGCTTGCCAATTGCTGGCAGAGCTGTAACACTGAGCGAACCTTGGCCAGGCCCCACCTCCTTGGGTGCTCTCTCGCCACCCCCCCTTTGGCCCCACTGTGCATGCTTACTCCCAGCGACCAGCAGGAAGAACCACTCAGGCTTGGCCAGGCCCGGCCTCCCCAGGCACGCTCAGCCCTGCCGGCCGCCTGGGCCGCCTGGGACCAAAAGCCGTGTCCACCAGACATCAGGACTTGCCTTTTATTTAAAAACAACAACCAGTAAGGAAGGGTTGGGCATGGTGGCACCCATCTGTAATCCCAACACTTGGGAATCAGGGATAGATTGTCAGAGTTCAAGGCCATCTGGTTCTAAGAGAGAACTTGAGGCCAGCTAGGACTAAATAGTGAGACTCTGTCTCAAAATCTAAATGAATAAATAGGAGGAGAGAGGCAAAAGGAGAAGTTAAAAGTCCTGTTATTTGTGATACAGGTGAGAGATGAAGATGGTCTGAATGAGTCAGAATTAGAAAATTAAAGACAAACAGCAGTAACATCAATAAGATGTGGGCGATCAGTTAGGTCAGATACTATTTTGTCTTAGCTTAGGTGTCCCTCACCATTCCCAAAACCAGTATCCAAAGTAAGGTTTACATGCAAGTAATTTATCTGGGAAGCAACCTGTTATAAGAGTGAGTGATCAGGGTAGAGAAAAGAAAGAATAAAAAGGAATAGAAGAATACCATTCATACCAGGCATAGTGGTGCATGTCTTTAATCCCAGCACTCAGGAGGCAGGGATAGGATTGCTATGAGTTCAAGGCCACCCTGAGACTACATAGTGAGTTCCAGGTCAGTCTGAGGTAGAGTGAGACCCTACCTCAAAAAACCAAAAAATAAAATAAATAAAAGACTACCAGTCATCAATACCATGGTCATCGTAGGTAACCACTGCTTTAGTACCTGAGACTTTCTGGGGAGCCTCTATCCCATAGGTCCAGGTTGTCCCCTCAGGTGCCAATTCCCTGCACATGGCAGCTGTGTATACATGAGCTCCAAGCTCCTGGTTACTTGGATGTCCAAACCAGGGTCAGAAAAGCCCAGGGTCAAGGAGTGATGTCAACACTAGGTGTCTTACTGCACGTGAACTAAGCCAGGAGCTGTGTGTTCAGAACTGGCCAGCCAGGCAGTAGCTAGAGCAGAAGATGGGGTTCAGACGGCTTGCAGGGGCATCAACTATGAGACAAAAGAAGAGGAGCCAAAGGCATATGTAGTTCATGGTGATGCTTGTGATGAGCACATGGAGACAATGTGGAGGCGCTGGTCTCTGTGGAAGTCCTTGATGGGAATACAGAGCGGCTGTGGGCCATGGGAAGCCCTGCTGTTTTTCCCTCTCCTGTCTTCTACACCTTCCCACCTCATAGCCTTCATACATTTGTGTCTCCTATCCTTTCTGAAGCCTGGGATGTTCTTTCTCTAGAAACATCTGGGTTCAATCCCACATGTCCTTCAGTTCTCTCTTCAAATGCCATTTCATCAAAAGTCCTCTGATCACATGACACAGAGCTCCTCCCCTCCACACACACACACTCATCTTGTCTATCTTCCCTGCTTGGTTCTCCGTGGCACATGTCAACTTGTTTATTTGTAAATTGGCTCTTTCTCATCTTCCAACTGAGTTAAGTTTTGCACACTGTGATATTCTCCAGTTCTAGAGCAGTCCTGGGACACAGTAGTACTCTATTCCAGTTCTAGAACTCATTTTAAAAGTGAGGTAGATGGGACAGTGGAGCGTGCTCATGACATAGGGATGTGTGCCCATCTGCCTGTGCTGCTCCCAGTTACAATGGCTCATTGTCACAGAAGCCCACTGGACCCACTAAGTGTGGGAGATCAATGAGGCTCTAGGGAATCGAAGTAAGAATTATGTCTATTACAGAGTACCCCTGGGCATGGGGAGCTCAAGAAGCTACACAGAAACCAGCAATATCATTCTAGGGGAAAAACAGCCCTCTTCCTCCTCAACCGTAAACAAACAGATGCGTAAGCAAAGAAGGCGAGCCTAAAGGTGCACCTGTCAGGAAGTGAAAACCATAGAGTTAATTTTATGCAATATTTACATTGTTCTGGTAAGAATGAGATGCATAAGAAATCACACATTCTAAAATATGAATTGTGTAATTTTACTGATTCTGCATGTGATTAATGTGCTCTTACATTTTTACATTGTGAACTACCATTGCAGAATCTGGAAATGAGTGGCTAAATCCATGTTAAGGAGCTAACATTAAATTCAACAATTTCATTTGTCTTTATTAAATAGCACATAAAAACCTATGACAATTTGAAAGTCTGAGAAAGAAAAGGAAAATCTCATGTTTAACTTCCTTTGACAACTCCTTTTCCCTGCATTTTCAACAAAGAACTCCTCATTTTCATTGTGCCCAGGCCCTACAAACTGCATAATCTCTTTTGCCTGAAAATTCTACAAAAGGAACCAAATTAATGTCAAACAGAAGTTTGAGAGAGAGAGAGAGAGAGAGAGAGAGAGAGAGAGAGAGAGAGAGAGAGAGAGAAGGAGGGAGGGAGGGAGGAAGGAGTTGGGTGCTGAGCTCAGCTGTAGTGTTACTGCCACCTAGTGTCTAATCAGATGTACAACACCTAGCTACAGGAGGACTCTCGCAGGCAAGGCAGAAGGTCCTGTGGCTCTTTTGAAGTGCAAAGACCCCCCAGCACTCTGCAGCCACACTGGTAAACCAGTAGCATTGCTATTTGGCTGCTGATGTCCACATGAAGGCGAATTTGTAATGAGAACAAGGGGTTCAATCATTGTCCCCACATCCCTATATATACTATAGAGTCAGGATTAAAATGTGTGTGTCCCGACTCAGGGAACTAAGCGGAAGAGGGGGCGGAAAGATTGTGAGAGCCGTGGTGGGAGAGACTGTCCGGAGGCATGACACCCATCAGTGACAACACACTTGGGCCAGGAAGACTGGGATGAGTACTAAGATATACAGGATACCTTGCCACAAGGACTAATACAGACAGCCCACAGAGGAGGATATACAACTGATCAGGG